>JAQIUQ010002030.1:387500-414371 GCA_030378365.1 Hybognathus amarus
TAAAAAAATAACATAATTAGAAATATAGAATACATGTGACGTGTTAACAAGGACATAAAATAAAGTGTTACCTTTGCATTGAACCAAATGTAATGGCTCTGTTAAAAAAGTCATTTAAAGATTTAAATATTCTAAATAAATGTGTTAACGAAGCAGCCCTTAAGGATATTATTAAACCTAAATATTTTAAATAATTTATAATTGATATCACTAACTAAACTAAAGGGCAGATAACTAAACTAAAGTTAGAAAAAGGTAGGGGGAAACAGTACCAACTTACTAGACCTATTGTAAGAAAAAAAATGCAAATGAAATAGAAATATAACATAAATAAATCTACCTAAAAACAAACAAGCTATTATGAATGAATGAGACTAGAAAGCAAATCAGCATTCAGCACCTGCAATAACTCAATCCACAAAATAACCCGCTAACTACTTCAAATACAACAAAACATATCTAATTTTGAATAAACCTAAAACACACATTCCTATCCTAACTATTTAACATGTTCAGTATTAGTTATTAACATTCTCAAACACACAGTGAGCAGCCTACCTGGACACTTGGACAGCATTTCTGGACACTGATGCCTAGATAGACAGCTGTACTGGCATGTGTATAAATAATGTACGAGGAACATCTAAACTAGGACACGGTTGTTTTTTGGGTGCCCTTAAAACAGATGACCTTTTATCTGCCATGTTTTCTAGAGAAAATAAACAGTATCCTTTAGTATACGGTAGTACAATAATATACAGTATAATGGATGATGGCAGTAAAGGCAGCTGAAGGATATTGTCCGATGAGCTGGTCCACCCCACAGGCGTCCGGTTCCTGCTGCTGCTCGGCCGCCTCGTCCTGCTCGTCCACGAATTTATTCTCGTCGTATTCGTCGAATGTCGACTCCCCGGAATCGTGAGGACAGGGTGTTTTTCGCCATGAGGAGGAGCCCGGGAATGTGCGATAACGGACAGGTACTGCAGCTTCCCTCAGTGACAGTCGCGGATAGCCGTTAATGTGTTCATCTGTCAGAGGGGAAGGTGCAGCTATTAGTTCCTCCTCCTCTTCCTCCTCCTCTCCCTCTCTCCCAGCTTGAGCATCTCCAAACATTCCCGCAGAGCGGACACAATCCCGACTGGAGCGGAAACGGAATTGTTACGCTGTAAGCTTGTGCTTCCGTTTCCTGAGAGGCAACGATTATTGCGGCTTGACTCAAATTAAGTTGCCTACAAATGCTAGATTGATGTAATGTTATAATGTTTAAGGACCTTTGTATTTATTTTGTAATTTGAGATTGGTGGCCGGTTGCATACATTGCTAGTCTTAAAAGTTAGTCATGTAATTTTATTCTTCAAGACCTAACTTTTTAAAGTCAAAAAATAATAAAAGGTAGATTGGTCTAATTTGAACTAGAAAAATGTCTAACTCAAACCTTTTTCTTAAGAACACAGTCTGACATCTACGCTCACCGGCCACTTTTTTAGGTACACCTGTCCAACTGCTCGTAACACTTAATTTCTAAGCAGCCAATCACATGGCGGCAACTCAGTGCATTTAGGCATGTAGACATGGTCAAGACAATCTCCTGCAGTTCAAACAGAGCATCAGTATGGGGAAGAAAGGTGATTTGAGTGACTTGAACGTGGCATGATTGTTGGTGCCAGAAGGGCTGGTCTGAGTATTTCAGAAACTGCTAATCTACTGGGATTTTCACGCACAACCATCTCTAGGGTTTACAGAGAATGGTCCGAAAAAGAAAAAACATCCAGTGAGCGGCAGTTCTGTGGGCGGAAATGCCTTGTTGATGCCAGAGGTCAGAGGAGAATGGCCAGACTGGTTCGAGCTGATAGAAGGGCAACAGTGACTCAAATAACCACCCGTTACAACCAAGGTGGGCAGAAGAGCATCTCTGAACGCACAGTACGTCGAACTTTGAGGCAGATGGGCTACAGCAGCAGAAGACCACACCGGGTGCCACTCCTTTCAGCTAAGAACAGGAAACTGAGGCTACAATTTGCACAAGCTCATCGAAATTGGACAATAGAAGATTGGAAAAACGTTGCCTGGTCTGATGAGTCTCGATTTCTGCTGCGACATTCGGATGGTAGGGTCAGAATTTGGCGTCTACAACATGAAAGCATGGATCCATCCTGCCTTGTATCGACGGTTCAGGCTGGTGGTGGTGGTGTCATGGTGTGGGGAATATTTTCTTGGCACTCTTTGGGCCCCTTGGTACCAATTGAGCATTGTTGCAACGCCACAGCCTACCTGAGTATTGTTGCTGACCATGTCCATCCCTTTATGACCACAATGTACCCAACTTCTGATGGCTACTTTCAGCAGGATAATGCGCCATGTCATAAAGCTGGAATCATCTCAGACTGGTTTCTTGAACATGACAATGAGTTCGCTGTACTCAAATGGCCTCCACAGTCACCAGATCTCAATCCATTAGAGCATCTTTGGGATGTGGTGGAACGGGAGATTCGCATCATGGATGTGCAGCCGACAAATCTGCGGCAACTAATAATAGCCTAATCATAACCGTAAATATGTGCCTTTTCCTTATTTTGTTTTCCCCTTTTTGAAATTGTATGTCAATCCAAAATGCTGATGCTGAGCAACAAATCAGCATATATGACTCCCAGTGCCAATGCATTGATGAAGTAAACACTTTCTGCAGTTAAACAAAGACAAAGCAGAAGTCATTGCATTTGGAAACAAAGATGAAGTTCTCAAGGTGAACGCATACCTCGACGCAAGGGGTATAACAACTAAAAATCATGTCAGGAATCTTGGTGTGTCTCTAGAGTTAGACCTTAGTTTCAGAAGTCATGTCAAAGCAATAACTAAATCAGCATATTATCATCTGAAAAATATCATATTAGATGCTTTGTTTCCAGTCAAGACATGTGCATGCCTTCATCACCAGGGTGGATTACTGTAATGGACTCCTCACTGGCCTTTCCTAAAAAGACCATAAGACAGTTGCAGCTCATATGAACACTGCTGATTCTGAGCAGGACCAGAAAATACTGAACTTATTGCAACCCGATCACACTGAAATGCGTCTTTATAGCACGCATGTGTATTGTCGTGTAATATATACGCTGAAGTGAGTTTTACGGTGCATATGATAGCATTGGTTGGTTAGGTTAAGTTTAGGTGTGGGGTGGGGTGTGTGTGTATTATATGTTTGGCTAGAATTAGTGGTGTGGGGTGCGTGTGTATTATACGCAAATTAACTGCGTATCAATTGCACATCGAAAAACTGTATCCATGCACGTAAAAACTCATTTTCACGTATATATTCAACGCATTCTCATCCTTTAGCGTCATATGTGACGCTATATGCGAATAACGGCGCTATACTACGCACATGGCACCCGTTATCGTTAATACAACACGCGCTGTGATGGTTAGGTTTAGGTGTAGGGTAGGGTAGTCTCATATTACGCTAAAGGATTTATGACGCCTTGGGTTCGCGTGTTATTTTAACGATAAAGGGTGCCATGTGCGTAGTATAGTGCCGTTTTTGCATATGGCGTCACATATGGCGCTAAAGGATGAGAACGGGCTCATATATTACACGACAATACACATGCGTGTTATAGAGACGCATTTACGTGAGAACAGGCTGATTTATCACACCAGTCCTCAGGTCTTTACACTGGCTCCCAGTTACATTACTGAAATAACCCGTTACAACCGAGGTATGCAGCAAAGCATTTGTGAAGCCACAACACACACAACCTTGAGGCGGATGGGCTACAACAGCAGAAGACCCCACCGGGTACCACTCATCTCCCCTACAATTAGGAAAAAGAGGAAACAATTTGCAAGAGCTCACCAAAATTGGACAGTTGAAGACTGGGAAAACGTTGTCTGGTCTGATGAGTCTCGATTTCTGTTCAGACATTCAGATGGTAGAGTCAGAATTTGGCGTAAACAGAATGACAACATGGATCCATCAGGCCTTGCTACCACTGTACATGTCCATCCCTTTATGGCCACCATGTATCCTCTGATGGCTACTTCCAGCAGGATAATGCATGTCACAAAGCTTGAATCATTTCAAATTGGTTTCTTGAACATGACAATGAGTTCACTGTACTAAAATGGCCCCCACAGTCACCAGATCTCAACCCAATAGAGCATCTTTGGGATGTGGTGGAACGGGAGCTTCGTGCTCTGGATGTACATCCCACAAAGATTCATCAACTGCAAGATGCAGGGTAACTGATTTTTTTATTTATGTATTTTGTGTGTGTGTGTGTGTGTGTTTTCTTATTTATTTTAAGACATTTGGGTATGTTTGGTGGTCGACAGATAATAATTTTTTTAACTTCTATTGCACTCTTGGCTCGATTTCGCATATGAGTGCAACTGCCCTGAAATGATAGACAGACAGGAAACCTGTTTTAATTTTATTGTATTTTGTGGCGGAAACAAGCTTCCATACTAATACCACTTCGACATAAAGGCAATCTTATGCGGATGCGGGAAGCACAATCTTTAGGCCTATAGAAATATTGCGCCACACATGACTCTCTCACACACAAGCTTTTCAGAAGCGTGTGTGTCTGGCTTTAAAAGTCACTAGTCATTATTAGCATGCAAGTACTCTATGTACTCTAAATGAATGGGAGATACGAAAAAATAGGAAAACTCAGAGAAACTTTTGGTGGTACAAGCTACAGATCAGCCACTGTGCAGAAAAAAAGTGTACAGAATATGCAAGATTAAATCAATAAATGAAAAAAAAAATCTCGCTCAAACGCACACACGCACACACTCAGAGAGAGAGAGAGAGTGACTGGTAAGACTGCACCAAAAAAATTGTAGAAAATGCAAAATAAAATCAATAAATAAATAAAAATCTCAAATGCAGTTTCATTGATTGTAATCATAATGCAAAACCTGCTACGTAATTGAAAAAAAGTTGTTGAAAAAAATAAAGTAGTCTTTTAGAATATCTAAATGTATATCTAAATCTAAAAAAAACCTGAATAAGATTGAGAAATCATGTCTAAAACAAAAGGATTCATAAAGCCTTTCTATGTATTTATATAGGAAGCTAATGCCTACAGGCTGGTACTGAACATTGCACACATGTAACTATTTTTTAAAGCCACTAGATGGCGCTTTTCTATTTTGTTGTGAAATGTTATATATTGTTTTGTTTGTTTTTTAAATAAATAATGGAATAAATAGCTCATAAAATTATAGAATTAATGCAAATTATCATAAAAAGCTCAAAAACTTCTTAATAATAATCAGAAAATATTATAGAACAAAACTATATTTCAATGTTTATCCTGGGATAAAAATAATAAAGTTACATTTTAAGGCCATTTTAAGGCCATTCAGAGAGTTTTGTCGAGATATTTCTGTGCAAGCTATTTGGAGAATTCCTGAGAAAAAACTGATAATATTCTAGGAGGAGTACATCAGAGAATCCTTTCCCTTTTTCCCATCTTTTCTTCACATTTATCTTATTTCTGAGGAGACTTCTTTCTAATATTTTCTTTCTAATTGTTATTATCTGGGAGTTTAACTAGGAGTTTGTTGTTTAATTTAATTTTGTATTTAATTTGTTTGTTTTTGTTTTATTTTTTATTTTTATTTATTATTTTTATTTATTTGATTTATTTTGGTAGTATTTCTGAGGGGGGTTGTACTGTGTTATTTTTTGTATTGTATTTTGTAATTAACTTCTTGTTTCTATTGCAGGTCGGAGGAGGATGTTGATGGCTCAGAAGAGTGAAAGACGAGGTGAGTGCTCTACTTTTCATTTGTTTATGGTATGTTATGGTATGATGATGATGGACTAAATTAATGTGCAGAAACTTGTGCGAGATAACTTATTTGATTCGGCAAATTTCACAGCTAAGTGATCACGTGTGTTTGATTCCTTATTGCATGTAAAATAAACCTTTCAATTTTGAGTAGGCCTAATTAATTAGTAACAATTTGTAACTGACTGCTGACATTAAACATTGATTATTATCAAAACATTACTAACTATGTGATGTCTGAAATATTCCAGCCTCAGGTCACTCCAGATCTGGGAGAGCTGCTTCCACTCAGACGGCTGGTCTGGAGGTTTAGAGACTCAGTTCTGATGGGTTAGCTCCTCTGTCTTCTGAGTTTTCTGGTTCTGTGTTTCAGGATCACTAGAAGAGGCAGAGCGGCAGCCAGCAGAGCCCAGATGGTGGAGGTGCGTCCACTTCTATTATAACAATATACTTATAACAAGTGACCACTGACATTGATTATTTATAATATTTCATAAAAAAACAACAACTGTTTTTGATGTTTGAAATATTCCGGTATCAGGCCGCTCCAGATCCAGTCAGAGAGTCGGAGAGTTGAGTTGTGGCCACTGGAGTTCGTTCATGTCCGACAGCCTCCATGAGATGATGTGTTCTCCGGTGGAGCCAACAGTGACTTCCAATGGCCTGACAGCTCAGGGTGCCGTGGAGGCGTCTCCTGCGGACAAGAGCTCAACAGGTGAGATTGAAATAGGAGTGAGGGGTGTAAAGTGGACTGATTTTGCTATTTCATGCATAAGACTGCTTCAAGTTTTTAACAGGTTAATCTCTAGTCATATTTACCGTTGCTCAGCATAATTTAGCTAAAATGTTCTTTTTGTAAAAAAAAAGGTTTCCATAATGTTTGCAAAATTATAAAACAGAATGTTCCCCTTAACATTTGCATTTGCAAGAATTTGTTTTTAAATACTCAATACTAAATATTGTGAAATAAGGGACATTTATGCAGGCATTAAGCAGAAGCAGGGCCGTCATGTAATATTTGCATTACTTGGATTTGTAACATTACAGATAAAAATCAAACAGTAACGTGTGTAATTTTGTTATTGTTTAATTTGAGGTCAGAGATGTTTCTAATAGTTGTCTTTTCAATAGTTTTTCTACATTTCAGCAAAACCTAGGGAGAAGAAAGGACTTTGTTGTTTCCTCAGGAGCGTGTGGAAGGCTCTGAAACGTCATTTCGGCTGCTGTTGTCAGTGTTGTGCTGTGAATGTTGTGGAGCCTTTCGTCCCTCCACCAGATCTGGACCCAGAGCCTGACCCAGATCACTCAGCCGTCAAGCACAATAATGGTAAATTCAGTCAATATTTCATATTTCTAGATCATGATTTTAAACAGAATTGTCGTCTTGTTTTCCTTCAAAAATATCTTAAGGCTTGTTTTCTGAGAGTAATAATATTATTCTCCCCATATTAATGTCATAAAAGGTTACTACAGGGGTTAAGATTAGGTTTAGGTGAAGGTGCGTACCTAGTTATTACCCAGTTATTGTAATAACTTTAATAAGTACATGGGGAACAGGACTGTGAAATAAAGTGCTACCGGTAACACTTTATTTTAAGGTGACGTAGTTACACGTTAGTACATCATCTACTTACTATAGTATCAACAGTAAATTATGCATTCTTACAAGTAACTAATCCTAACCTTAACTCTATAGTAAGTACATGTAGTCAGTTAATATTACCCTGTACTTATCTGAGTCAGTAAAATGTGAGTATGTCACCTTAAAATAAAGTCTAACCTTTTATTAATATTTTCAAAGGATCTTGCAAGCTTATGTATTTATAATATTGTTTCTGTTTTTCAGAGTCCTTTGCTTCTCTCTTCAAGGTAGGAGAGATGATTGGATCCGAGGGATTTGGCAGGGTGTACGAGGGGTTTCGGAGATTTGATGGCAAAAAGGTAAATATTACTGAACTGTACAAACATTTTTGCAAAACACATTTAAGTGCAATTTACAGATGGTTTGATACCTAGTGCAAGGTCAGGTGCCTGAATACTGTTACTGTTAATGAAACATTTTTTTTTGCAGGTTGCCATCAAGCGGATCAGCAAGATTCACAACGATCGTTATCTTGCTATAGTAAGTTGTTGAATGTGTATTTAGTTGTTTAAGTGCTGATTACTGTAGTCGATACACATGTAGGAAGCATTCGCTGTACATGTTACAGACAAATAAGCCTAGAAGCACCAAATAACTTTAAGCTGAAAAGGCTCTGTATCTACAGAGGTCAAAGGAAAGTACATAAAAATGAGATTTGTACCCAGCTAATCTTCTGTCTGCTACTTTTCTCTAGCCTGGGCATCCTGAACCTCTCGTAACAGAAGTGGCGCTGCTTCTTATGATGAGGCAAGAACCCAGAAGCCCCTTCGTCATCCAGCTGCACGAGTGGTTTGAACACCCTCAAAAATTCTCTCGTCATGGAGTACCCCGAACCTTGCGAGAGCTTGCTGCACTTCATCGTCAGTAACCCTGAACTGGATGAACCAACGGCACGGGTCATCATGAGACAGGCTGTGCTGGCAGTACAACACTGCATCCAACATGGTGTTTTTCATAATGACGTTCAAGCGGGAAACTTCCTGATAAAGAAAGACACGCTAGAGCTCAAGCTGATTGACTTTGGCTGCGGTCAGCTTCTTAGCAGTGACGGCTACGAGAAGGGAGTATACCTTGGTGAGCATTTTGGCAGTGTGGAAACCTGAATGTAAGTGACCTACTGATTATTTGCCATTTTGGAAAAACAAAAAAGCTCAACAACTCGCAAATGTCTTTCTTACAGGAGTAAAAGCCTAACGCCCACCTGAGGTCTTCATGGGTACGAGATTCCACGCCGTCCCAATAAATGTCTGGGCTCTAGGAGTTTTGTTATTCGAACATGACGAACACATGTCTTCCTTTTTCCAATGAAATGGAAATCACACTTGGCAAAGTTATGTTTGTGAACTCCAAACTATCCAAAGGTGAGTGAATAATATTAAAATCTTTGATAAGCACACACATAAAGCAAAGACTCTGTACAGAAACAGTTAAAGGTGAAGTAAGATTTTTCTGAACCAGTAAGAGTTGCCTTTGTGATGTTTGAGTTGGAAGAAGGCGTGAAGCATGCAATGTCTTTTGAAAATATGCTCCTTTTGATGCAGAAACTGCATACTTCACCTTTAAAGTAAAGATAAAGAACATGTTACCTTACATTAATCATGTTTAGATGCCAAGTCACATGCTCATCATGACAAACCAGCTCTCTCTCTCTTCTCATTAATATTGGTACAGAATGCAGAGATCTGATTAGACAGTGCCTTACAAAGGATCCAACTAAACGGCCGAACGTTAGAGCAGATCTTACAACATAAATGGATAGAAAATGATCTTCTTGTAGATTGGACAAGTTCAGAATAAAAAATAATAATAAAATAAATAAAATAATAATTGGCTCAAACTTAAAAGTTATAACATATTGTGTATGTAACTAAAAAAAAAGATATCACAGTTTCTGTATAATTTTAAAAATAATAATAATAAATATATAAATAAAGTTGTCCTCTGAAGGGGAGGGGGTGGAGGTGGGAGAATAAAAAAAAATAATAAAATAAAAATAGCCTCAAACTTAAAAGTTATAACATATTGTGTATGTACTTTAAAAAAGATATCACAGTTTCTGTATTATTTAAAAAATGATAATAAACAAATAAATAAATAAAGTTGTCTTCCGAAGAGTGGGGGTGGAGGTCGGAAAATAAAGAAAATGGCTCAAACTTAAAAGTTATAACCCCGCTCGCTCGCGCTCCAATCCGCTCACATACTATGGATCCTAAAGTTAAGCCAAATGGTGTACAAACATAGCTGTAGGGTTACAAATGTATTAAAATCTAGATTTCCCATACCAAAGAAGTGTAGTAGTGTGAATTATTTTAACTAAGGGTAAATGTCACAAACCTGTCCTGATCTTTGTATTGCAAGTGAAATTGATACCATCACCTTGTTTCTAAGTTCAAACTCCAATGTAAAGTTCCCTTAGTTAGACTCGACTTGAGGTACCTGATCTCACGACCAATTCGTACGAATTCATACGAGTGATTAAAAAGTGGCTAATTCGTACTAATTCGTATCACCTCACTCCGTACAAATTCGTAATTCATTTTGTCTAAACCCACGTGACGGTTAAGTTTAGGGGCGGGGTTAGGGGTAGGTCATTCGTATCGAATTCATATCGAATTGGCCAATTCGTAAAATATGTACGATTTAGCAAAATCTTACTAATTTGTATGAGTGAGGTCGTATGAATTGTTACGAATTAGCCACCTCGTAAAATTCGTACGAATTTCCGTGAGATCAGGGTTGGGACTGCAGCCACCAACAGCTCGTGTTTCTCAATAAAGAATATTGCTGAAGAGACAACCAAGTCT
The DNA here is from genome assembly GCA_030378365.1 of Hybognathus amarus. Classification (NCBI taxonomy): domain Eukaryota; kingdom Metazoa; phylum Chordata; class Actinopteri; order Cypriniformes; family Leuciscidae; genus Hybognathus; species Hybognathus amarus. The sequence continues at coordinate 397,748 of JAQIUQ010002030.1, forward strand.
CCTGGTCTTCGCTTCTGAGTTCCTACACTTTAGAAGAGAAAGTTCACAACAACACAAAGTATTAAATCCAAAAGTGATCAAATTAATCATCTTTTACTGGACTCTAATTTAGATTTTCTTTGTTTATCTGAGACATGGCTTCATGTTAACTCCCCATCAGGAGCATTGAGAAGTACGTGCTTTTAAACTGTATAAGAAAGATAGAGTTGGTTCTAAGGGGGGTGGAGTTATGATCTGTAAAAACTGCTTTCCAGTCTAATCAAATCGCTTGGTCAAATTGTATGGGTTTGGAATATATTGGTCCGAATCTTATTTATCATCTTCAAATAGTAGTTTTTTACCCTTCTTTTTATCTCAGTATACGTTACTATTTTATTTATTTATTTATATATTTTTGAACATCACATCTCTTAAACCATCCAGAGCAAAGAATATATTTGGTATGGGTGTAGTAATGCTTAAAGAGCTCAGTGAATCACTAGTTAAAACTATTACCAAAATGATCAACCGTTCAACTTCAACTAGAAGTTAAGTCTCTCTTGGACAAAGGTTGGGTTTTCAGGTGGGGGTTTAAGAAATTTTCTTTTTTCATATCTGATTGAGCATTGGCGCGGAAGGGGGTGCTGCGGAGGCTGCCCCCTCGTCATAGCATCAGCCCCCTGGTGAGGGGCTGTGGTGGTGGACTATATTATAAATATTATACTTAAAAATGTGTGAAAAAAAAATGTAAAATAGACAAAACATACAGTGTTTGATATGGGATAAAAAAATAATGGGCTGCAGTGTAGCCTATAAGATATAAACTAAAGATTAATTATTTTAATATTTCGTGAATCGATATACTCCTGCCAAGCCTCCTCTTCAGTTGGGTCAGTGACGTTTTAGAATTTCAAAACAGTAAAAAAATAAAAATGAAAGGACAAATTAAATATAGCATTTTTTGTGTACATCTATGTGTATATTGTTTTGTTTTTATTAGTGCCCTTTATAAAAAATATATTATATTTTAATGTGTTTCTTTGTATACAGTCCTTGAAAATGTAATACGGTAAAACGAAGTGATTTTTAGGAATAAATTAAATTTGATATTCATGACACAGTTAAAAACAACCATGAATGTAATTGTTGATCTGTAAGTATTCTATAACAAGTTGCAAAATATAATCACCTACACCACAAATACTAGATATTTTGTTTTTTAACAACCACAGCATGTCATCTATGGACATTTGTTCTATTTTTTTGCAAGAAATAGTCAAAATGCTTTGAAGTTTTATATATATATATATATATATATATATGTATATCATACTAGCTATCCTCCATTATTTTCATGAACCCTGTAAACAAACAAAGTATCTATTTTTATTTCTTTTAAAATTCAATGTTTTACCATATGACATATTTTGTTTTACCGTATGACATAGTACAATTTAAACGTTTTGTTGCATTTTTAATGTAATAAATTGATGTAGGCCAATTCAAAATTTTCATCGTAGGTACAGTTCAACTATGAGAGACAAAATGAGAAAAAAATCCAGGAAATCACATTGTAGGATTTTTAAAGATTTTATTTGTGAATTATGGTGGAAAATAAGTATTTAGTCAATAACAAAAGTTCAACTCAATACTTTGTAACATAACCTTTGTTGGCCTCAGAGGTCAAATGTTTCCTGTAAGTCTTCACCAGGTTTGCACACACTGTAGCTGGTGTTTACAGTGTTTACTTTTTTCTCATTTTGTCTCTCATAGTTGAAGTGTTCCTATGATGAAAATTACAGACCTCTCTCATTATTCTAAGTAGGAGAACTTGCACAATCAGTGGCTGACTAAATACTTTTTGTCCCCACTGTATTTGAAGCCACTTTCCAGAAACATTGTGATGCTGACTTCAACTCAGGCCTATAGATAAGATACTGCCTATACTGACTAAACTGGCGCATCCTAACATTACTGGCATCATATACTCTTACAGTTATACCTTTCCCTCCTCTTGGCTAGGTTCTCCTCTCTAGCTGCAGGATCTGCCCTGAGCTTTGCACGGAAACGTGCACCCCTCTCCTTACTAGAAAGAGGCATCTTTAATAATGTGAAAAAAATGCTTAAAATAGGCAGAAATAAATTATATATGTTAATATTAATTCATAGTAGTTGTACAAACTATATATTTGATATAACAATTAAGAAATAACAGTTAAATGCTCTGTGTCATATGGTATAACAACATGTCATACGGTAAAATCGTTTGTCTGTATGACATTTTTTGTTTGCCCTTATGACAGTTTTGTGCTGTGTCATTTATAACAGGCAGTTGCTTGGCCACCTCCTTCCACCTTTACCCTTTACCTTGACTTTTAAACTTTATATTTCACCTGTAAATAAATATTTTTTTCAAATTTTAAATGTATTAAACCCTTTTTTGACGTTTGACCATATGACACCCAAATCTGTGACACATGGTAACACACTTGGAAAGGTGAAATTACCCAAATGTATAGGAGCAAAATCTTAAACTTAAGTTCATAGACAGTGAAAGAAATGGACACAGCGACCCCGTTGATTTCAACGGAGAGAGTTAAAGCTCAACATGGGCACTCACTTCCTGATAGCCAAGCGTTCTGCGCAGGCTCAAACTGAGCTTGTCGACGTAGATGTCACGTGAGCAAACTGACTGACTTATAGTAGCTGTGCCAAGACAAATTTTAATCGTGCACAGAGATGGCGAAGCGCGAAATGGAGCAACTTTTGGTAAGTATTCTGATTAGTTATTTTGTTATTTGCCTTCTATTTATGCAATGGGCTGACTTTAGACAGTAAAAGATTGCCTGCGAGGCTGTGCGAGCTTCTCTTCCTGTCCATACGGTAATTCTCTACTGTGCGGCGGACAGTTCGAGTGATTATGACGCAATTTTTTGCCTATTTTTACAAGAATGGCTTCTACGTGGCCATAACGTAACATACAAAGTAATGGAGCCTTTTATACATTGTCGTGTTTCTTTAGAAATAAATAATCAGATAAATGGAGTCTTCGACGCCTCCGATGTAAAGTTATTCGCTGTCAAAGTCGACGCCAAAATGAATGGGAGTCAATGGGATGCTAACAGCAGGTGATAGTACGCTACAATGGCGCCCCGGAGGCGAGATTTTTTTTTGCAGGATGGTAGGGGAAGACTCATCAATATTCATTAGGGAACTCATCCCTGATTGGTCTTAACCCCAGTGACGGTTAGGTTTAGGGGCGGGGTTAGGGGTAGGTCATCAGTCCTCAGTGACGGTTAGGTTTAGGGGTGGGGTAGAGGTAGACCAATCAGGTGATGTCATCAAATGTCACATGACTTAAGTCATTAATATTCAGTTCCAAAATGGCTTCTAAACTTTGTTTTACTGTTTGACATAGGGAAAATGTGTTTTTGTGGAACAATTTGTTTTAGATACTAATGACATTTCTGAAAGGACTATCTTACTGATACTTTAATATGCTTATCTTAAGACTTGAAAAAATATGCCAAATGAAAAATTGTATCCTTTTTAATAATTTTAAATACAATTGTCTTAAATAACTTAAAGTGAATTCTGTTTGACCGTATGACATTTGACACTTTAATAGTCTAAAAATTACCTATTTTTGAAATTTAACACAATTATGAACAGTGAGGACAGAGATGTTGTGAGATTAAAACATGTATATAATTTTAAACCTATTTAATTTGGCTTGTGAGAGCCAACTTACTGAAATCCTATTTAAACTTAATATTATTCTTCTTCTTACTCAAAAAAAATTACAACTCTGTCTCCTCCTAGAGCTTTAACTCCACATACTCCAAACTCAGCACGGACACTCAAACTGTTCTGACTTAGTGTGCTATATCTGATCGGACTCACGGTTTTCCTAAAAAAGACCATCAAAGTCGGAAAAACTCCCATTGACTTAACATTGTGGAATCTTCAGAATTTCAAACTCCCCAACTGTCAAAATTTCAAATCTAAATACCTTGAAGCCCTAGACTCAATCAAACTGTCATTCTATACACTATATGAGCCATTGAGACTCATTCAAACTAATGAACTCATCTATCTATGACACTTATCTATCTAATCTTAAACTCTTAAACTCACAATAAATTAATAAACTCTAAACTTGAACTCTTAGACTCATTTAAACTTATAAACTCTAAACTCATTAAACTCTATCTATCTATCTATCTATCTATCTATCTATCTATCTATCCATCTATCCATCTATCCATCTATCCATCTATCTATCATCATCTATCCATCTATCCATCTATTCATCCATCCATCCATCCATCCATCCATCCATCCATCTCTAACTCTATGTGCAGATAAAACGAAGGAATCCGTTCTGCTCCTTCACTGCTTTGCTTTGTTTTGTATGGGTAAATAGAGTTTAAACTCAGCGGGGAGCTCGTGCTCGGAGTACAGCCGGTCAGAGAGTAAACGCGCCGGATGCGACAGTTAGCGTGGATCTGCACTCTCAGGGTCTCGATGTAGTTGGTGCCGTACGCTCGGCGTGTGAAGTCTGACAGGTTGAACTGGATCTGGTTCCAGCCGTCTTCAGAGCCTTATGGGCATCGTGCAGATGAAGGGCTTCACGCGGGTCATCCTCTGATAGTTACTCGCCCTGAACCTCCGCCGTATGTTCTTGTCGTCCAGCACCTGAACTTCAAATGTGAAATACTTCTTGAGGTTCTTGATGATCATGATGAGGAAGGGCAGTTTGATGCCGAGGGTTTTCTTGGGGTCTGCGGGACACGTGATGTAGGTGGTGCTGACGTTCGTTCCCGCCACCTCCAGCACCAGAGACTGGATGTCATTGTCTGTGATGCGTTTGATGTGTCCGTTTCTGACCTTCTTGACCCAGATCTGCAGAGGTTTGCTGCCGATACTGTAGAGGATGGACAGGAATCCGCTCTGGAATGTGTTTTTGAACATAATCCTGCAGCTTTAATTTAAGGAAAATCACACCATACACTGTTTAGTCTGATTTGAATGAGTCTGGCTGGATCGCTGCGCTCCAGATCTCGGGTTCCGCCTGACAAACACTAAATAAACTTCAGTTATGAGAACTAAGGGATTTTATAACTCGTTAATAGTTGCGTCCGATCAGATTAATCTCCAGCAGCGACACTGACGAGGTTTTTCGAAGTTTATTTGGGAGTTGCTAGTCATATGTGACGTCACGAAATGGGCGTGGGCGCGAGACTGGTTGGCAGAAAGAACAAAACGCAATGACGCATATGACGTGTGCGTATGACGCACAACCGGCGTATTTTTTTTTTTTTTCAAAATTACATTCTAACCAACAAAGTCAATACAGTCAGAATTGCAATATATACAAAGTGGAGAAAACAAAAACAAAAATAAATAACAAACTTGCTGTCCTTGGTGGAGGCTTGAGCTCCGTGACGTGACCCGAAGCTCGAAATCCAACTGGCCAGGGAACTCACGCCACCACACCAGAGAGCTCAGAGCCTGGCGACACGGGGATCTTGCGGACAGTACTTCAATCAAGAAAAATTTGGGATGAGCGGAGATGAGCGGTGAGCGCTCACGGAACTGTTCACCCCTCCGCTCCCCAGCTCAAAGCCACACCAGGCCGCTCCCACTCAGCGCTCAACGCAGTTTGCTTCACGTTCCAAATAAATAAATAATTAAATAAATAAAATAATAATTGGCTCAAACTTAAAAGTTATAATATGTTGTGTATGTCCTTTGAAAAAGATACACAGTTTCTGTATAATATAAAAAAAATAATAATTAATAAATAATTAAATAAATTAAGTTGTCCTCCGAATAGGGGGGGGGGGTGTAGGTGGGAGAATTTAAAAAAATGGCTCAAACTTAAAAGTGATCAAATTCATCATCTTTTACTGGACTCTAATTTAGATTTTCTTTGTTTATCTGAGACATGGCTTCATGTAAACTCTCCATTAGGAGCATTAGAAGTACGTGCTTTTAAACTGTACAGAAAGATAGAGTTGGTTCTAAGGGAGATGGAGTTATTGATCTGTAAAAACTGCTTTCCAGTCTAATCAAATCGCTTGGTCAAATTGTATGGGTTTGGAACTATCTGGTCTGAATCCTATTTATCGTTCAAATAGTAGTTTTTCTTAAAATTTGTAGCTTTTACCTTCTTTTTATCTCAGTATACATACTATTTTATTTATTTATTTATTTATTTATTTATTTATTTATTTATTTATTTTTGAACATCACATCTCTTAAACCATCCAAGCAAAGAATATGGTATGGGTGTAGTAATGCTTAAAGAGCTCAGTGAATCACTAGTTAAAACTATTACCAAAATGATCAACCGTTCAACTCTCAACTAAAAGTTAAGTCTTCTTGGACAGAAGGTTAGGTTTTCAGGCGGGGTTTAAGAAATTTCTTTTTTCATATCTGATTGAGCATTGGCGCGGGAAGGGGGTGCTGCGGAGGCTGCAGCCCCCTTCGTCATAGCATCAGCCCCCCTGGTGAGGGGCTGTGGTGGTGGACTATATTATAAATATTATACTTAAAAACGTGTGAAAAAAAAATGTAAAATAGACAAAACATACGGTGTTTGATATGGGATAAAAAATAATGGGCTGCAGTGTAGCCTATAAGATATAAACTAAAGATTAATTATTTTAATATTTCGTGAATCGATATACTACCTGCGCGAGCCTCCTCTTCAGTTGGGTCAGTGACGTTTTAGAATTTCAAAACAGTAAAAAAATTAAAATGAAAGGACAAATTAAATATAGCATTTTTTGTGTACATCTATGTGTATATTGTTTTGTTTTTATTAGTGCCCTTTATAAAAAAATAAATATATGACATTTTAATGTGTTTCTTTGTATACAGTCCTTGAAAAATGTAATACGGTAAAACTAAGTGATTTTTAGGAATAAATTAAATTTGATATTCATGACAGTTAAAAACAACCATGAATGTAATTGTTGATCTGTAAGTATTCTATAACAAGTTGCAAACTATATAACCACCTACACCACAAATACTAGATATTTTGTTTTTTAACAACCACAGCATGTCATCTATGAACATTTGTTCTATTTTTTTGCAAGAAACTAGTCAAAAATGCCTTGAAGTTATATATATATATATATATATATATATGTGTATATCTATATATACATATATGTATATGTACTAGTCCTCCATTATTTTCATGAACCCTGTAAACAAACAAAGTATCTATTTTTATTTCTTTTAAAATTCAATGTTTTACCATATGACATATTTTGTTTTACCGTATGACATAGTACAATTTCAACGTTTCGTTGCATTTTTAATGTAATAAATTGATGTAGGCCAATTCAAAATGATTTCATCGTAGGTACAGTTCAACTATGAGAGACAAAATGAGAAAAAAATCCAGGAAATCACATTGTAGGATTTTTAAAGATTTTATTTATAAATTTATCTTGGAAAATAAGTATTTAGTTCGCAATACGCGTCCGGCTGATGGATTACCCCCTTGCTTAACTTCAACTTGGCTGGTCTTCAGGGGTCCTCTGAGTGATGTCATCAAATGTCACATGACTTAAGTCATTAATATTCAGTTCCAAAATGGCTTCTAAACTTTGTTTTACTGTTTGACATAGGGAAAATGTGTTTTTGTGGAACAATTTGTTTTAGATACTAATGACATTTCTGAAAGGACTATCTTACTGATACTTTAATATGCTTATCTTAAGACTTGAAAAAATATGCCAAATGAAAAATTGTATCCTTTTTTAATAATTTTAAATACAATTGTCTTAAATAACTTAAAGTGAATTCTGTTTGACCGTATGACATTTGACCACTTTAATAGTCTAAAAATTACCTATTTTTGAAATTTAACACAATTATGAACAGTGAGGAGGACAGAGATGTTGTGAGATTAAAACATGTATATAATTTTAAACCTATTTAATTTGGCTTGTGAGAGCCAACTTACTGAAATCCTATTTAAACTTAATATTATTCTTCTTTCTAACTCAAAAAAATTTACAACTCTGTCTCCTCCTAGAGCTTTAACTCCACATACTCCAAACTCAGCACGGACACTCAAACTGTTACTGACTTAGTGTGCTATATACTGATCGGACTTACGGTTTTCCTGAAAAAGACGATCAAAGTCGGAAAAACTCCCATTGACTTAACATTGTGGAATCTTCAGAATTTCAAACTCCCCAAGCAAAATTTCAAATCTAAATACCTTGAAGCCCTAGACTCAATCAAACTGTCATTCTATACACTATATGAGCCATTGAGACTCATTCAAACTAATGAACTCATCTATCTATGACACTTATCTATCTAATCTTAAACTCTTAAACTCACAATAAATTAATAAACTCTAAACTTGAACTCTTAGACTCATTTAAACTTATAAACTCTAAACTCATAAACTCTATCTATCTATCTATCTATCTATCTATCTATCTATCTATCTATCTATCTATCTATCTATCTATCTATCTATCTATCTATCTATCTATCTATCCATCTATCCATCTATCCATCTATCCATCTATCCATCTATCCATCTATCCATCTATCCATCTATCCATCCATTCATCCATTCATCCATCCATCCATCCATCCATCCATCCATCCATCCATCTATCTCTAACTCTATGTGCAGATAAAACGAAGGAATCCGTTCTGCTCCTTCAGCTGCTTTGTTTTGTATGGGTAAATAGAGTTTAAACTCAGCAGGGAGCTCGTGCTCGGAGTACAGCCGGTCAGAGAAGTAAACGCGCCGGATGCGACAGTTAGCGTGGATCTGCACTCTCAGGGTCTCGATGTAGTTGGTGCCGTACGCTCGGCGTGTGAAGTCTGACAGGTTGAACTGGATCTGGTTCCAGCCGTCTTCAGAGCCTCATGGGCATCGTGCAGATGAAGGGCTTCACGCGGGTCATCCTCTGATAGTTACTCGCCCTGAACCTCCGCCGTATGTTCTTGTCGTCCAGCACCTGAACTTCAAATGTGAAATACTTCTTGAGGTTCTTGATGATCATGATGAGGAAGGGCAGTTTGATGCCGAGGGTTTTCTTGGGGTCTGCGGGACACGTGATGTAGGTGGTGCTGACGTTCGTTCCCGCCACCTCCAGCACCAGAGACTGGATGTCATTGTCTGTGATGCGTTTGATGTGTCCGTTTCTGACCTTCTTGTCCCAGATCTGCAGAGGTTTGCTGCCGATACTGTAGAGGATGGACAGGAATCCGCTCTGGAATGTGTTTTTGAACATAATCCTGCAGCTTTAATTTAAGGAAAATCACACCATACACTGTTTAGTCTGATTTGAATGAGTCTGGCTGGATTGCTGCAGCTCCAGATCTGAGGTTCCGCCTGAACAAACACTAAATAAACTTCAGTTATGAGAACTAAGGGATTTTATAACTCGTTAATAGTTGCGTCCGATCAGATTAATCTCCAGCAGCGACACTGACGAGGTTTTTCGTAGTTTATTTGGGAGTTGCTAGTCATATGTGACGTCACGAAATGGGCGTGGGCGCGAACTGGTTGGCAGAAAGAACAAAACGCAATGACGCATATGACGTGTGCGTATGACGCACAACCGGCGTATTGTTTTTTTTTTTTTTTCAAAATTACATTCTAACCAACAAAGTCAATACAGTCAGAATTGCAATATATACAAAGTGGAGAAAACAAAAACAAAAATAAATAACAAACTTGCTGTCCTTGGTGGAGGCTTGAGCTCGTGACGTGACCCGAAGCTCGAAATCCAACTCGCCAGGGAACTCACGCCACCACACCAGAGAGCTCAGAGCCTGGCGACACGGGGATCTTGCGGACAGTACTTCAATCAAGAAAAATTTGGGATGAGCGGAGTGGAGCGGTGAGCGCTCACGGAACTTGTTCACCCCTCCGCTCCCCAGCTCAAAGCCACACCAGGCCGCTCCACTCAGCGCTCAACGCAGTTTGCTTCAGCGTTCCAAATAAATAAATAATTAAATAAATAAAATAATAATTGGCTCAAACTTAAAAGTTATAATATATTGTGTACCTTTGAAAAAGATCACAGTTTCTGTATAATATAAAAAAAATAATAATTAATAAATAATTAAATAAATTAAGTTGTCCTCCGAATAGGGGGGGGGGGTGTAGGTGGGAGAATTAAAAAAATGGCTCAAACTTAAAAGTGATCAAATTCATCATCTTTTACTGGACTCTAATTTAGATTTTCTTTGTTTATCTGAGACATGGCTTCATGTAAACTCTCCATTAGGAGCATTAGAAGTACGTGCTTTTAAACTGTATTCTTTTTCATATCTGATTGAGCATTGGCGCGGGAAGGGTGCTGCGGAGGCTGCAGCCCCCTTGCATAGCATCAGCCCCCCTTGGTGAGGGGCTGTGGTGGTGGACTATATTATAAATATTATACTTAAAAACGTGTGAAAAAAAAATGTAAAATAGACAAAACATACGGTGTTTGATATCGGATAATAAAATAATGGGCTGCAGTGTAGCCTATTAAGATATAAACTAAAGATTAATTATTTTAATATTTCGTGAATCGATATACTACCTGCGCGAGCCTCCTCTTCAGTTGGGTCAGTGACGTTTTAGAATTTCAAAACAGTAAATAAATTAAAATGAAAGGACAAATTAAATATAGCATTTTTTGTGTACATCTATGTGTAATATTGTTTAGTTTTTATTAGTGCCCTTTATAAAAAAATAAATATATGACATTTTAATGTGTTTCTTTGTATACAGTCCTTGAAAAATGTCATACGGTAAAACGAAGTGATTTTTAGGAATAAATTAAATTTGATATTCATGACAGTTAAAAACAACCATGAATGTAATTGTTGATCTGTAAGTATTCTATAACAAGTTGCAAACTATATAACCACCTACACCACAAATACTAGATATTTTGTTTTTTAACAACCACAGCATGTCATCTATGAACATTTGTTCTATTTTTTGCAAGAAACTAGTCAAAAATGCTTTGAAGTTATATATATATATATATATATATATGTATGTATATCTATACATATATATATGTATATCGTACTAGTCCTCCATTATTTTCATGAACCCTGTAACAAACAAAGTATCTATTTTTATTTCTTTTAAAATTCAATGTTTTACCATATGACATATTTTGTTTTACCGTATGACATAGTACAATTTCAACGTTTCGTTGCATTTTTAATGTAATAAATTGATGTAGGCCAATTCAAAATTTTCATCGTAGGTACAGTTCAACTATGAGAGACAAAATGAGAAAAAAATCCAGGAAATCACATTGTAGGATTTTTAAAGATTTTATTTATAAATTTATCTTGGAAAATAAGTATTTAGTTCGCAATACGCGTCCGGCTGATGGATTACCCCCTTGCTTAACTTCAACTTGGCTGGTCTTCAGGGGTCCTCTGAGTGATGTCATCAAATGTCACATGACTTAAGTCATTAATATTCAGTTCCAAAATGGCTTCTAAACTTTGTTTTACTGTTTGACATAGGGAAAATGTGTTTTTGTGGAACAATTTGTTTTAGATACTAATGACATTTCTGAAAGGACTATCTTACTGATACTTTAATATGCTTATCTTAAGACTTGAAAAAATATGCCAAATGAAAAATTGTATCCTTTTTAATAATTTTAAATACAATTGTCTTAAATAACTTAAAGTGAATTCTGTTTGACCGTATGACATTTGACCACATTAATAGTCTAAAAATTACCTATTTTTGAAATTTAACACAATTATGAACAGTGAGGAGGACAGAGATGTTGTGAGATTAAAACATGTATATAATTTTAAACCTATTTAATTTGGCTTGTGAGAGCCAACTTACTGAAATCCTATTTAAACTTAATATTATTCTTCTTCTCTACTCAAAAAAAATTACAACTCTGTCTCCTCCTAGAGCTTTAACTCCACATACTCCAAACTCGAGCACGACACTCAAACTGTTCTGACTTAGTGTGCTATATCTGATTCGGACTCACGGTTTTCCTAAAAAAGACGATCAAAGTCGGAAAAACTCCCATTGACTTAACATTGTGGAATCTTCAGAATTTCAAACTCCCCAACTGTCAAAATTTCAAATCTAAATACCTTGAAGCCCTAGACTCAATCAAACTGTCATTCTATACACTATATGAGCCATTGAGACTCATTCAAACTAATGAACTCATCTATCTATGACACTTATCTATCTAATCTTAAACTCTTAAACTCACAATAAATTAATAAACTCTAAACTTGAACTCTTAGACTCATTTAAACTTATAAACTCTAAACTCATTGAAACTCTATCTATCTATCTATCTATCTATCTATCTATCCATCTATCCATCTATCCATCTATCCATCTATCCATCTATCCATCTATCCATCTATCCATCCATTCATCCATTCATCCATCCATCCATCCATCCATCCATCCATCCATCCATCTATCTCTAACTCTATGTGCAGATAAAACGAAGGAATCCGTTCTGCTCCTTCAGCTGCTTTGTTTTGTATGGGTAAATAGAGTTTAAACTCAGCGGGGAGCTCGTGCTCAGGAGTACAGCCGGTCAGAGGAGTAAACGCGCCGGATGCGACAGTTAGCGTGGATCTGCACTCTCAGGGTCTCGATGTAGTTGGTGCCGTACGCTCGGCGTGTGAAGTCTGACAGGTTGAACTGGATCTGGTTCCAGCCGTCTTCAGAGCCTTATGGGCATCGTGCAGATGAAGGGCTTCACGCGGGTCATCCTCTGATAGTTACTCGCCCTGAACCTCCGCCGTATGTTCTTGTCGTCCAGCACCTGAACTTCAAATGTGAAATACTTCTTGAGGTTCTTGATGATCATGATGAGGAAGGGCAGTTTGATGCCGAGGGTTTTCTTGGGGTCTGCGGGACACGTGATGTAGGTGGTGCTGACGTTCGTTCCCGCCACCTCCAGCACCAGAGACTGGATGTCATTGTCTGTGATGCGTTTGATGTGTCCGTTTCTGACCATCATGTCCCAGATCTGCAGAGGTTTGCTGCCGATACTGTAGAGGATGGACAGGAATCCGCTCTGGAATGTGTTTTTGAACATAATCCTGCAGCTTTAATTTAAGGAAAATCACACCATACACTGTTTAGTCTGATTTGAATGAGTCTGGCTGGATCGCTGCGCTCCAGATCTCGGGTTCCGCCTGATACAAACACTAAATAAACTTCAGTTATGAGAACTAAGGGATTTTATAACTCGTTAATAGTTGCGTCCGATCAGATTAATCTCCAGCAGCGACACTGACGAGGTTTTTCGAAGTTTATTTGGGAGTTGCTAGTCATATGTGACGTCACGAGAATGGGCGTGGGCGCGAGCTGGTTGGCAGAAAGAACAAAACGCAATGACGCATATGACGTGTGCGTGTGACGCACAACCGGCGTATTGTTTGTTTTGTGTTTTTTTCAAAATTACATTCTAACCAACAAAGTCAATACAGTCAGAATTACAATATATACAAAGTGGAGAAAACAAAAACAAAAATAAATAACAAACTTGCTGTCCTTGGTGGAGGCTTGAGCTCGTGACGTGACACCGAAGCTCGAAATCCAACTCGCCAGGGAACTCACGCCACCACACCAGAGAGCTCAGAGCCTGGCGACACGGGATCTTGCGGACAGTACTTCAAACAAGAAAAATTTGGGATGAGCGGAGTGGAGCGGTGAGTGCTCACGGAACTGTTCACCCCTCCGCTCCCCAGCTCAAAGCCACACCAGGCCGCTCCACTCAGCGCTTAACGGAGTTTGCTTCGCGTTCCACTCAAATCGCCCCCCGCTCGCTCCAAAATAGGAAAAAATCTGCATGTATTTGTATTTCACTTTTAGGTTCAGACCACAGCCTGAACTGACGACCAATGTTTCATTCAAATGTTCAAATGTTTCATTTCAAATTACAAATTATTACTAGCCTATGTAAGAACAGGAATCTAGCCTACACAAAAAGTCCTGTAAATATTAAACGAATAAATGGGCCTAATAATATGAATAAAAATTATATAAACAAAAATATACATAAAAGTTTTAAAAGTAAATTAACTATAGGCCAGAATTTTGATAACTGAACTTTTGCTCAACGTGCACGATAACAATTTTAATTGGCTTATAACATTGTACAAACAAACTGCTGTAAAATTAAATGAATAAATGGTTGTAATAATAGGCTATAACCGAAAATGATATAAACAAAAATGTAAAAAAAAAGAGGAGAATCAAAAATAAAATATAGCTGCGAGCAGCGGTCCGAGGCCCAAGCCGGTGGCACCGGCAACCCCGGTGCCTAAAGGCACCGGGATGGCGTACCGCCGGCTTTGGCCCTCCATCGCTGCTCGGCAGCTATATTATATATATATATATATATATATATATATATATATATATATATATATATATATATATATATATATATATATATATATAAAGCCGGTGGCACCGCCACCTTGGTGTCTTTAGGGTTATTCTGCACGACGTGCAAAAACGTAACCCCTGCTTTGGAATACATACTAGTATGTATTCCACAATTGGAATACATACTAACATACTAGTCAGAACTGAATAGTTGATATCTGAATGACAGATCACCATAGAAGTCACTGGAAAAAATGTGACTAGTAACAAAAGAATAGTTACTAGTCACCATTGAAAATAAGTACTAGTGTCTAATGAATAAGTACTAGTATCTATTTAATAGGTACTAGCATCTAATGAATAAGTACTAGTAACTAATTAATAAGCATTGGTATGTAATGAATAAGGACTAGCATCTAATGAATAAGTACTAGTATCTAATAAATAAGGACTAGTGTCTAATGAATAAGTACTAGTATCTTTAAAAAGGTACTAGTACCTAAAGAATAAACACTAGTATCTAAAGAAAAGGCACTAGTATCTAAAGAATAAGCACTAGTAGCTAATGAATAAGTACTAGTACTTAATGGAATAGATACTAGTATCTAAAAAATAAGTACTAGTAGCATGAAAATAGAGACTAGTAGGTTAAATGATTAAATGTTAAAACGGCTTGCCATACTCTATCTGTCGTTTCGACTAGTCACAATTACGTTACAGATATCTTAAATGATAATACAAACTATCCAAAATGTAATTACGACTAGAAAGACGTTGTTGATATCTACAATGTTAATTACGAATAGTCAAACTTAGCTTTTAAATGTTAAAAGGGCTTGCCATACAGAAGTGTAGGCTCAGAGAGACACTCAACATTTTCAAACCAAAATATCTGACTTTCTGTGGGTCCTAGCTCATGAGTGTAAATTAGAAAGTTGTCCGGCTTGAGGAGAATATATGAATATATGAAACGATGAGATCAACATGTGTACTGAGTTTCATATTATTACATGCAAGCGTGTTTGATTTATGGACCAAGTTTTTGGACCCCGTTCCAGGGGGCGCTGTCTAGCCCCCTTGCCACACCCGGGTACCATCTTCCCGGCTCTGATGGCTGTGGGATCTGACCTGTGTGCAAAGTTTCAAGAGTTTTCAAACCCATTAAGGGCCCCAAAAGCCGCTAAGAGACTCAAAATCATCAAAAAAAAAGGAATGTTAAAGTTTGATGCGTTGCTATGGCAACATTATCTTAGATATTGAATAATGCTTTCACAGCTCTTCATCTGGCGTGTGTTTACATTATACAGATGAAGTTTGAAGCAAATCGGGTAAAAGTAAGAGTGTGATTTCAAAGCATTTTGAAAGTGAAACACTTTCTGCTTCCAGTTGGTGGCGCTATATATTTGACTCACAATAGTCACATCCATGTGATCGGCCTCTTACAACGAACACACTGCTGAAGTTTCATCAAGATCAGTTAATGTATGCAGAAGTTTTAACACACTTCCTTTTTGATTTATGGACCAAGTTAATTTAATTAATACACTAATTATATAAAACTATTGTCAATGCACTACAATTAAACAGGTTATATGCCTTTACTTATAAAAAAATAAAAATAAAAACTTATTTAAAAAATACCAGGCTTAAGAAATGTATTTACTTTAGCAGGCCAGACACACAGTGAAATGATTAAGCCCCTCCCCCTACACACACACACACACACACACAGACTGTGTGTCAAGAGACTCAAGAAAGACTCAGGCTCAGAAAGAGCATGATCATATTCAAACTACAATATCTGACTTTCTGTGGGTTTGAGCTTATTATTGTTAATTAGTCCATGGCGGCAATGGTGGTCTCGGAGAGACATTTATGGTTAAATCTGACGGGCATCAGGGAGAAGACAGGGCTTTTCTCCTTGATGCCCCGATTGCCGCCTTCTGGCCTGTTTCGGCGACGCCGTTAATACCGTTGGCGACAGGTTTCAGGAGGCGAAAAAACAATCAGCGGCCTTCAAACAATTTCTCCCTCGCCGCTCAGCCTCTAAGAAGTCTGCCCCCAGTGGGCAGCCGCAGCCTGAGCCAGGTACCAGCTCCTCCACCTACAGGCAGGTTCAGAAAGAAGCGTCGCGTCTAGAGCCCCCCCTCAAGGAGCTTGGGGCATGACGACGCTCTCAATCTAAACCGCAAGCCAAGCAGGGCGACCTGAGGGCCAGCAATACGTAACTGAACCAAGGAC
>JAQIUQ010002032.1:5000-152500 GCA_030378365.1 Hybognathus amarus
TAAGAAAATATGCATGTTAATAAAGAAATAAGACAATGAAAAACTGGACCCTAAATTAAAGTGTTACAAATGTTCAGGAAGAAAAAAGCAGTGTGAAGACAAGTTCAGTGTCTAAACACAAATAATGTGTAACACTTTACAATAAGTTTTCATAGGTTAACATTAGATAAATATATTTAGTTAAAAAATAACGATACTTCTTACAGCATTTAGTAATCATTGATAATGTTAATTTCAACACTTACTAATTATTAAAATCAAAAGTTGTATTTGTTAATGTTAGTTAGTGCACTCATAGGTAACATAACACAATAAAGCTGAATTTTTATTGACTAACATTAACAAAGATAAATACTGTAACAAATGTATGACTCATTGTTCGTTCATGTTAGTTAATACATAAACGTTGTAAAGTGTTATCAAATAATGCAAAACATATTTACTATAGATTACTTATAAATAAAGACCATAATGTGCATATATCAGTGACAAAAATTATATAAATATAATGTGATGCATCACATGTCAGATGCATTACTTCTGTGGATTTATTCCTTTACTAAAACAAATAAAATAAATAAAACTGTATATTTATTTATTTATTTGTATTTTATAGAAGTAGCCGAAATGGTCACACTTTAGATTAGGGTCCAATTATTCAACATTTACCAACTATTAACTAACTTTTGACTAAATAAACTCCTAATTATTGCTTTTTAATAGTTAGATAAGGTAGTTGTTACGTTTAGGTATATTAAAGGGATGTAGAATGGTGTCATGCAGAATAAATCATTAATACGTTCTTTACCAGTGTGTAATAAGCAGTCAATATCACAGTAGCCTAATATGCATGCTAATAATCAAGAACGGGATCCTGAAAGTGTGATACCGCTTTAATAATGTCACCAGAATAGTTTTTTTTTTTTACTTGAATTTACGAACACAATTGCGTCCAAAGAAGCAGAGCTGCAGCTCAACAGCTCAAACCAAATCCAAGAACCCCTCACCTCTTTACTCTGTGAGCTTGTATTTGGTGGAAAGACTGCCGCTACACAGTGCTGTCCCACACATCGGAAAGCATCGCCTGGCTGCAGGATGTTTTCATGCGAATGCGCAGCACACGTGGTTCGAAACCGCAATATCTAAAAGCTAAGGGCATTGAGAAGTCGCCTAAGGAGGAAGAGGGGGAAAAATCGGTAAGCCTTTCAGTAGGTGACGCGCGGCGGCGCGTGGGTTTTAATGAAGAGCACGAGACGATTTCAAATTTGATCTCGAGCGCATTGCCACAGATATAAACGCAGCGGTCTCGTCGTTATCCAGCTATTATCGTACTCGGAAACGTTCCCCTTGCGTGTCTTCAACAAGGGAGAGGGGATGCCGAGCAACATTTATGTCTCAACATGCAAATAACCCTCTACTGTAAGTCATTTTCATAGTATTGCTTTCGCTCGTTGCGTCTCGCGGGAATGATAAAAGCAGGCTTGTGCTGTTTTGTTTTAGCGATAGTGGCTGTTACAGAATTGTCTCAATTATTGATAATATATGCTTGTTCTATAGAGTGTTCAGTTAACGTTTGCTTAATTGCCTGTGTCAGTTAAGAGATAGCTAGCTAGTGTTGCTCACGAGCCAGAGATTATTGTGCGTAATAAGACGCTATGTTGCTTCGTTTCATTTTGGAGTGTTTGTTTATGACGCGGCGACTCTGTCTACCTTACAGGTGAAAGTTTGTCGTCTTCTGCGAAGGGAGATACGGAGCTTGAGTCCACAAACGGCATACTCGCGTCTATCTAGCGCTGGATTGTGCGTCTTCAAAATGAAGAGAAGGCAAAAGCGTGTTCTTCAGATGGCATTTCTATTCATGGTGGCTTTAATTTTTCTGCCCAACGTCGGCCTTTGGTCAATGTACAGAGAGAAGAACCTAATGAAGTCGCATGAGCCAGGAGAACAGGTGAGCACACACCTTTGATATATAAATGTGAGTCTAGCCTTCAAGCTAAGTTATTACTGTCAATCAGATCTGGTGCATGCAGCATAACCTCTGTAAATAACAAGCCTGGATAAGCCATAGCTCACCTGGACTAGTACTGTACTGAAAAACATTATTTAACAAAACATTCTGAAAGTTCATGACAGACTTGCTATCTTTACTTTCAAAATATATGTAACTGGAAGTGCAGTAATTCATAGTAGTGCTCTTCTTTCTTGGAATAAATGTTATAAAGTGTTACAATTTTCATAATTTCTGTATTGAACACATCATCAATGTCTTAAAATGGCTTTTAGGATTAATTCTACCTCACATTATTTTCTCTGTTTGCAAAATAATGTATTCTACTCATTATTTAAAGAGTTGGAAAATTATCTAGTTTTTGTGTTTGGCCAATTCAATAGTGTTGAAAATGTTTATCACCACCACTTTAAATTAAAAGTCGTTAATTACCTTATCTAAGAGTACCAATCTTGAAACATGTGGCTTTTGACATCCCATCTGTCTCTAACTAACCTAACAGTACTCTAATTAAACTTTTAGAATACAAAAACACTTTATGCGCCTTGTTCAGCTCTTAATGAATAGTTAACACACCATTATTGTGTGTTTGTCTCCCACACGATTATGCATTTAGAAGCACTTAAGAAGTCAGCAGTTTTGCCTTAAGGGAAACATAAATCAAGAGTCAAAAAAAAAAAAAAAAACATTTTCTTGCAAGGCGTACAGAAATGAAAAGGATGAAGATCTATCTAATGCTAATATTGAATATTTATTGTTGATCTGCTAATGCTCTCAAAGAGACGGAGAGAACCGTTCAACCTACTGAATGTTTTATCTTCAAGAGATTTGGGATTATAGCATCATTTTCATAGGTTGAATTCCTTAATCATGTTTAGCTCTCAGAGAACAACATTCATAAGCTCATTTACTCTGCAACTGGCTGCTGCTTGTGATGAGAGTGCAATCAGTGATTCTCTCAGTCTGTTGCCATTGTGACATATTTAGTCCTCTAAAAGCATCTTGCATGTGGAAAATCGCTTGGGGCTGGGATGGGTGCACTTTCATACATTACTAGATGACATACATCTCAACATTACAGGACTAGCGTTCCCATCTACTGAATTCCTTTTCTCCAAATATGCGTGTAACCCCTCAACGGCTGCCGAGGGGTGCTGTTGGTTAATTTGATTCCACCCTTGGGTACCTGGTTGCTTTCGTTTTTTTCCAACTCTGATGTAGTTCTCAGCGCTCAAGGGAAAATGCTGAGTCTGTTTATTGCGTCTTGTAATTGCTCCTTTATCATTTGTTTTGCCGGAGTTGCATGACTTTACCCTTGGGCGAGCACAACTGCACAAATCCAGTCTCTTCATTGAAATTAAACCAGTGAGCAGGCACCACAATGTTGACAGGGCCAAAAATATCAGAGCACCTAATTCAGAGTGCTGTCCTTTCGCTCTCTCTGCTGACCTCCACTTTCCGATTTCCTGAAAGAGGCATTCTCCAGGCAAAACAACCTCGCTTGGCTCTGTGGGAACTTTGTAGATGTGACAGGTGGGCCTTTGCTCAGAAGCTTGGTGAAACATTCTACAAGTGTCTCAGATAGAGGACTCAATATGTAGACTCTGTCGTCTGAATATTTATTGCCATCTAATGAAGTAAATCAGGCGGACTATTGATTCCTCAGCAGTTTTAAAGAGAATATGATTAGTGGAATGAGAGCGTATATTCCATTAGAAAAAAAGGATGGGGAGGGCAGCGCAGGGATGAGAGCAGTCTGGAATCAGACTCTCAATCCCCTCATGTCACACACTTTCCGAACTCAAAAGAAGCTTGAGTTTACCAGCTCAATAGAAATATCCCAGCGCCTGTTATTGTGTACCTGTCAGAGCGGGAGAGATAATTGACAGCAGAGATATTGTGTGAATAAGCCCCCAAGAATCCCAGTGAATAAACCCACCTTGTGTGTCCTCTTTTATTATCCGATAGCAATTACCCATGATTGAATCAGCCCTCGAATCCCAAAAAAATCCTCCCTCAGTGATGTTAACCGAGGTTTAACAAAATAGCGACGGGAAGCGAAGACTCAATGCACCGGCTCCCTTTCTTCTAGGAAGACGTGCTTCTGAGCGCTGTCCCTCCTTCCCGTCAAAATCTCGGCATTCTGTCCTTTGGGAGACAATCATGTTGAATTAGCTGTGGCGGCCCACTCCTGGCGCAGGTAAACAGCATCTGTGTACTTCGGTGGGTGGTGCGCACAGCACCAGTGCTACGAGATGGATGTGTGCTGATAAGCGTGTGTCAGGACTGATAACCTTCCCTCAGCTCCTAACAAGAGCCCTCCGTTGAGCATGACATTGCCCACGAGCATTATGAAGAGAGTGTCTATGCAATTCTATCTCGACACGCTACTGCACGTCGAGTGTGTTGACAACGGCGGGCGTGCAACACTGTCACCGATAGGACGGTGGATAACAAGAGCTGTGCCATTGTTAACTACCTGGGGTGGAAGCACAACAAAGGTAGAGGTGAAGGGCAAGCTGACCTCAGAATCTTTAAGCTTTCCAGTTTTTAAGCCGACCATGTTTATGTCACTCTAGACGCAGTAATATTATTGTCGCTTTCCATTTGCCAGCAAAGTGACAAGGGGAAGAGAGATGTAGTAATTGCAATTACCCTCAGTGTCATACTGGAGAGATGCATTATGGTAATGTACACGTCAAGCTGACAGTGAGAGCATGGGTGAAGAGTGCACAAGATGATTTGAACTGAAATGTGGTCTGGGGTCACTCAAGGATCAAACAAAATAGTATTGTTGAGAGGCTTGGGTAACCAAAGGATGGAAATTGTATAGTTCTCGGATAGTTTTTGTCAGGAAGCATTGAGAGGATTCCGCAATAAGCAGCACCATTCGGTGTGATTGAGGGCAAGGTTCAATTTGGAAATGGAAGGGATTTGATGATGTCCAAGTTAATGCTGACCATGTTGGCCTGAAAAAGGACAGGTGTTTTTCTCCTCATCATTTCCATTGCACAGGATATAAATTAAATTGTGCTGTCACTAGGTAGGGGGCAGCCAAGTGATCAGTCTCAGGAGATATGATGTAATTGAATATTCCACCTTGCATTGATAGCGTCCGGTCCTTCAAATCTCATAAAACATATATCCTTTCTCCACAATCCCATGGCATTCTGTTGGAAAATTCATCAGCGTCACATTGTCTTCCTGTAATTGCGTTTTTCCCAGGAAAAAGGTTAAAGATAATTGGATTTCTGCCTGACTCTTTTTTGTTTGGTTTATGAAGAACAGCATCACAACATGCAACAGTGTCTGATTCCAAGACAACATTTTCAGGAGCATTTGGATTCGAAAAAGCTGGTCTGGATTATCTTAGAAAATGTGGTTTTGGACTCGGACTTGAGACTTGAGGCCGAGTGCGGCTTGTCCTTGTACTCAGATCACTTAGGCACAGACCCACCTTCCTTCATACGTTCACTTTGGTTTCATGTTAAACATTCTGCTCTCCGTCATTACCACCTGCAGTCGCACTTGATGGCCCATGCCCCTAATATGAACAGCAGCGTGACTCTCTCGAGAAAGAGACAATTTAAACTTGATTACTCTGATGTGCCTCATGAGGTGAGGATGGAGCAATGTCTCGGGTTGTTCACCGTGGCTCCCAAGTGTAATGCGCATTTCATATTGAGCGGCGGCCATATAGCAGAGCAGGGTAATATAAAACCACTTACTCTCAGGCTCACAAAACAAAGGGACACGGACCTTTCCAGTCTTGTGTGTTTGGCACCTCCATTAAGATAATAACACTATTACAAGAGATTGAAAGCCTCTGAAGGGCTCTTACTTTCTCTCTTGGTCTTTAGCCATGAGAGTGACACACGCACGTACACTCACACACACACACACGCTACAACACACACACAGACGCTTGTAATGGCCTTCTGCATAATTGTTCAGTGTGTACTGAATAGAATGAATTGAATTAATATACATATATGTGTATATATATGTGTATATATGTGTATATATATATGTATATATGTGTGTGTGTATATATGTATATATATATGTGTATGTGTATGTGTATGTGTATGTATATGTATATGTGTATATATATATGTGTGTGTGTGTGATGTGTGTATGTATGTATATATCACTCACGGCCACTTTATTAGGTACACCTGTCCAACTGCTCGTAACACTTATTTCTCAAGCAGCCAATCACATGGCGGCAACTCAGTGCATTTAGGCATGTAGACATGGTCAAAGACAATCTCCTGCAGTTCAAACCGAGCATCAGTATGGGAAAAAAGGTGATTTGAGTGACTTTGAACGTGGCATGATTGTTGGTGCCAGAAGGGCTGGTCTGAGTATTTCAGAAACTGCTCAAATCTACTGGATTTTCACGCACAACCATCTCTAGGGTTTACAGAGAATGGTCTGAAGAGAAAAAACATCCAGTGAGCGGCAGTTCTGTGGCGGAAATGCCTTGTTGATGCCAGAGGTCAGAGGAGAATGGCCAGACTGGTTCAGAGCTGATAGAAGGGCAACAGTGACTCAAATAACCACCCGTTACAACCAAGGTGGGCAGAAGAGCATCTCTGAACGCACAGTACGTTGAACATTTGAGGCAGATGGGCTACAGCAGCAGAAGACCACACCGGGTGCCACTCCTTTCAGCTAAGAACAGGAAACTGAGGCTACAATTTGCACAAGCTCATCGAAATTGGACAATAGAAGATTGGAAAAACGTTGCCTGGTCTGATGAGTCTCGATTTCTGCTGCGACATTCGGATGATAGGGTCAGAATTCGGCGTCTACAACATGAAAGCATGGATCCATCCTGCCTTGTATCAACGGTTCAGGCTGGTGGTGGTGGTGTCATGGTGTGGGGATATTTCTTGCCACTCTTTGGGCCCCTTGGTACCAATTGAGCATCGTTGAACGCCACAGCCTACCTGAGTATTGTTGCTGACCATGTCCATCCCTTTTATGACCACAATGTACCCAACTTCTGATGGCTACTTTCAGCAGGATAATGCGCCATGTCATAAAGCTGGAATCATCTCAGACTGGTTTCTTGAACATGACAATGAGTTCGCTGTACTCAAATGGCCTCCACAGTCACCAGATCTCAATCCAATAGAGCATCTTTGGGATGTGGTGGGAACGGGAGATCCATCATGGATGTGCAGCCAAGCAATCTGCGGCAACTGTGTGATGCCATCATGTCAATATGGACCAAACTCCCTGAGGAATGCTTCCAGCACCTTGTTGAATATATGCCACTGAAGAATTGAGAGGCAGTTCTGAAGGCAAAAAGGGGGTCCAACCCGTTCCCAGCATGGGGTACCTAATAAAGTGGCCGGTAAGAGTGTATATTATATTCACGCTATTATAGCTGTATATATAGCTGTTATTAGCATTAACTAATCAACATTTCATTCATGACTATGCAGTCCAATTTGTCCAAGCATATCATAGGAGGCAGCAAAATAAGAACAGTTGTTTGGGTGCTTACAGTAATGACTCCTTAAAATACTACCTATGCATGCAGCACATATTTTTAAATGAGAACCTATAGCTCATACTGATCAGACCAAAGATATCTTTGTATTTACTGCTTGTGAAATGTTCAAAATCAAATTGTAATAAATAATCATGATCTAATTAAATCTACCTTTGACGCAGATTAAGTAGCCATTGTTCACAAAATTAGCATGCATACTAAACATAGACTTCTGGATGGTATTTAATGAGATAGGTAAATGTAATAGTATTATGTATCATCATTATGTATGTCAATGCTGTTGTATTTTATGTAAGCTTCCGTATTCAGCGTGTGTTAATCTTCTCTTTATTTGTCCCGAGGTGATCTGAAAGCTCTTTGCATTGAATTATGGCCGTTTGAACTGGCAGATTTCACTGACTCCTCCACCCGAGTGATTGTTATCTAAGAAAAGTGAGGTCTGTTATATTTTATGGCTCCTCTCTGAGTATGTAGAGATTTATGGCTTTAAAATCCGCAGTGTTAAGGTGATATTTGTCTTTGGCAAAAGAATACAGTAAAATTGGGCGGCCAGTTTATTGGTGTAGCCCCAGTAAAGGATGTTATCATGAGACCTGAGGGATAGTGGGTGGTTATGCAAAATGTGCGGCGAATGCACAATTTAGAATCAGCTGCTTGATGTTTTTTTTTTTTTTTCACCATCAGAGATGCTTTATTTGAGCCATATATTTGCCTGACCAAGATAATTAATGTTTAAGACTTGCTGGCATGCATTGTAATCAATTTCCCTAATTATGGGAAAGTAGGGAGAGCAAGAATATTTGAAGAAGTTTTGAATGAGCTACATAAGTTCAGAGCATTGTTTTTTGTTCATCTTTGGCAGGAAAATGTGCCATTTGGCTAGATTCATGTTTAAAACAAAAAACTACAGAGCCCCTAAAGGGACATGTTGGTGAAAAAAAAAAAATAGGATGGGAGTTTTTTTTTTTTTTTTTTACAAATCGTTGCGTCCCTCTCGCAATTTTTTGCATTCCCCTGAGAAATTTTGCATTCCCTCACAAAGATATTTGCGTTCCCACGCAGAAGTTTTGCGTTTCCTCGCAAAGATATTTGGGTTCCCACGCAAAATCTGTTGGGAGTTCAACAGACACTTCCTGTTTAATGCCCCGCTGGCAGTGTCTCAGAGCTCCATAGTGTTTGAACATGGACTCGAATATAAAGAAATCGGGTCAGTGCTTAACTCAAGGAGTTCAGTGAAGTTGGCCATATATTCACATCCGCAATCAATATTTCTTGAGCTAAACGTTGTTAAAACACAAATCACACACATTTACACATTTACAATCACAGTAACCTAGACAATGAGCTACAGACCAATTCAGCTCAGGAAACGAGCTTCATAATAGGCTATAGGCTAAATGTGCAGGCGGCTGAGAGACAAGTCCGAAGGGACCATCTGCAAAGTGCACCTACAGCATTAATTCATTGTCAAAAATATAAAAATAGTCATTAACTTCAATGTTACAAACCACCCAGTTAAGTTTACACATCAATGCCTACGTTTACATGCAGCCAATAACCCGTTCAAAACCGGGATATTAGCAAGTAACCCGGATCGCGAACGGCCATGTAAACACCGGCAAAAACCCGAATATGCTCATATCCCGGATTTTAAAAACCGGGATATTATACCTGGGTACCCATTTCTAACCCGAATTTTTGGTCATGTAAACGCGTATCGGCATATCCCCATAGTGATTTGTGTTCTGCGCATGTCCTATCTCGCAAGGAATCTTGGTCTTTTGAGTAGAAAAACTTCTCGGCGCATACAAAACTCGGCATGCAGTATACCTGAAGTAAACATGACGAGACCAGGCGAGACACAGCACAGCATATTTTTGGAGCGAGGTCAGTAACGTTACCAGAATCACAGCGCAAACAAAGGCGATCACACTATCTGCCTCAAACTATTCATTATCTGCGTGCTACTGTTGTTATTGTCTTTGGATACAAGAAGTGACGCAAATTGCGTCTATAGGTTATCTGTACGTAAAGACACTAACCGTTGCCGTTCTACATCGTGATATTGCAACTCCATGTATACAGGAGAAACTCTCTCTGCTCACGCATGTAAACGGGTTATTCCTAATGTTTCAGAAACCCGAATAGTGACCTTAACCCGACTATAACCCTAAAATTGGCTGCATGTAAACGTAGTCATTGGTGTTACCCACTGGTCATACTACACTGCTTTTGCACATTTTATATTATAAAAAAATATATATTTAATAACTTTAGCTTTTAATTGCGCTAATGTTGGTTATACAACTCTTAGTTTGGGAAGTAATTCGGAAAAATAAGTAGGCCTATTTTTTACACAAATATATATTGGTATTGCGGTACACAGCTAACATAATAGTTACAACTAGCTATTGCATTATATTTGCTTACTGAACTTGATGGCATTACACTGTATAACAGTAGGAGGTTACTGATTTTTTTTCCCTAAAAAGTGTACAGTTATTGATTTTATTTTTATAATAAATAATCAAAAAAATTATGCATTTTTATCAAATTAAGTATTGTTGTATAACCAGCAGGAGAGCAGTGATGTGTGAACTGAATTTGGTCATAAAGGCATACAGTGTATCACAGTGAAGCTATTGAATATGTTAAATAATATAAAATGTGCAGAAAGGTTTGTGGATTTGCTCTTTGCTGACGGTCTCTCAATCGGCTGTTTAAAGATAAATTTATATTATAAAGCTCATTTTGAGGAGAATTGGGTTGTAGCTCATTGTCTAGGTTACTGTGATTGTAAATAGGTGTTGTTTGTGTTTTAACAACGTATAGCTCAAGAATATTGATCCAAGTTCGAAAAGCCTATGTGACTATATGGCCAACTTCACTGAACTCCTTGAGTTAAGCAATGACCGCATTACTTTATATTTGAGTCCAAGTTCAAACACTATGAAACGCTCCTTTAACGCACAGAGCTCTGAAACACTGCCAGCGGGACATTAAAGATGGTGTCTGTCCGAGTTCCCAACAGGTTTTGTGCGGGAACGCAAATAACTTTGAGAGGGACATTTTCAGGGGCTTTTAGGGGCCCTTTTAGGTGCTCGGTAGAAAGCAGTCCGTTACATGTACAGACAGAAAATTATAAAAGCTTTTCATAACCTCAATGTGGAAGTTGGACTCAAGGTTATGTCATTTTTTGAAATGATTTGTGTGCTTGCTGTTTATTCATCATCCAAGCCCCCACCCCACTCTCAAGGATAAGGCGGAAAAGGTCATGCGAAGCAATCCAGTTTTTCTATTGTTAGAAGTGATGATTTACAATCAATCTCATCTTGTGTATTTAATCGACTTACATGCTCTCTTGAGCTTTTGTTTTTGTTGAGTAATCATATCAATCCTATGTTTTCTCACCTCATTATAACATTGCGTTCAATGGATTCTCAACTTAAGTGGCTCACATTGTTTTATTCATAAAATAAAACAATATTCACTAGCTTATACGGACTGTTATAACTGTTATTCGTCAATAAATGTATACACTTAAAAAATGAGTAAGGTTATAACAATATTCATATCATAATAACATACTATAATGATTGCAAGTAACTGTTCAAAAAAAATGAGTGCAATAAAATGGAACTGTGGATAGTTTAATCCACAGTGGACCGGTGGGAAACGGTTCAGTTTTTCTCTGAGTATTGGTATTTCCAGATCTTATTTCAACAGCGAGAGACTATTTAAAAGTAATTTTATTACTCCAGTGAAATATTTTACCTTCTTACCATTTCAAATGAACTTGATTGGTATCTTTTAATATTGCGGAAAATCCTCCAGGCTTGTTTGAGGGTCTCAAAAATACATTTTCAAATTCATTTATTCTCCTTTAAAAATGAACTCATCTCACTCTCTGCCTTTGTCTCTATCTCCCTCTCCGTTAATTTATTAGCACAGACCGAAAAAAAGAAAAAGTCAGCTGGGCCACCAACGGGAAAGACCTTGATGTTTATTAGGATATTTTTGAGTCATTTTGAAACATTCTGCAATTCAATTAACGCCCCACAGAATATCTTTGATCTCTTAATGGGGGAAATAGGCACTGACTATGATGAATGTTTGCTAGGTGATGTCAATGAATCTTTATTAGGGGCTGAATGTGTTTTTCCATTTTGCTCAATGCTGAATTCATCAGAAGGACGAGCACAGATGTACATTGTCATACTGCACAGCCAGACAGATGATAGAACTCAGAAGGGGAACAGCTTGAGACCAATCACACCACTGTAGGGACAACTAAGACAGATAATAGTCTGTAAAGTTAGGAGCAACTTGCTGCCCACCTACCAGTTTATCTTGATATTAGACCAATGTATGTGCCGTGAGAGGAATGGAGTAGGGTGGACTGAGAGAGGGAGGCAGTACAGCAAGATATGTGACAAACAGCTATTTGCGGCACTACCACTCTCGAAGTCTTGTACATGTGTGCTCACTTGATTGATGTGGGAGTTTTTTGTCTTAAAGGAGTAGTGCATACAACCAAATGAAACTTTTGCCAGGTAAAATGTAGCCTAAATATATATTTAAAACAAACTTAATTTTTCCCTTAACCAAAATCAATTTGCTCTGGAAAAAATAATAGATTAACAAGACCAAAGATTTCCTGTTTGATATACCCCAATTATATCATGTTTAACCTCTATTTACATAAGAGCCAGTGGCAAATTGCCAAGGATTGGCCAAGATGAAGCTGCTGTCTGCGGGTACATGAGTTCTGAAAGGCTGCTGACAGTCTGGAGCTTGCATCTGCAAAGCGCTGCGACACAGATTCCAGAAATGGGCACTATGATTCAGTGTTGTAGTCGAGACCGAGCAAGAACGAGACCATAGAGAGTCGAGTCCGAGTCAGAGACCGAGACCAAAGAGAGCTCGAGTCTGAGTTGCAAGACTGAGACCAGAGAGGTTGCAGAGTAACCTAAGGTTGGGTCTGAAACCAGACTTAGGGTGTACTCACACTAGGCACGGTTGCCATGAACCGGGCCCGAGTACGATTGTCCCCCTCCCCACTCCCCCGCTGGCCTGCACTCACATAGGGTTTCAGCATTCGTGCCGGAGCACGCTTACGTCATTATGGTGCGACGGTTTCGGGATAAACAAGAAGAGCGGCGCTCTCTGAACTGAACACAATGGAGTCCATCGCTCTGTTTTCTTTGTGGATAATTTTGTGTCGTTTGGTCCACAGCCCTCTCACAGCCTGTTGTTAAACAGATGTGTCGCCTTAGTGGCGCGAAAATTTTCACGAAATCGTGCTGCTCGTATGAGGAGGTTTGCACGTCACGCGTCCTGTTCCGTGCTCCAGCACGGTTGGCGCTCACACTGCATGCGAACCGCCCGCTCAGTCCCAACTGAACCGTGCTCTGGCCCACCTCTTCCAACGGGCCAGGGCCAGCCAATCGAGCCGCGCCCGGGCACGGTCGGAGCACTCACTCTAGTCAAACGAACCGCGCTTTGGTGGTCAAATGCACTCGGGCACGGTTCAAACTGGCTAGTGCGAGTACACCCTTAAAGATATCTTCAAGAATATGTAAGCATATTTGGTGGTAACAATAAAATTGCCACCATACTCAAATAAACAATGGAATCATGTACACTGTAATGGTAAAATGCCACATAGTGGTCTAAAGGTAATTTTATTATAATTCTGACTTACAATTATTACAATCAGTAGGTGCTCTTTCACATAACATTACTGCACACAAATTATGTGTGGCTCTTATATGCAAACTGAATTATGGATAAGGAAGACATTTTTCATACATAGTTGAGCTAGAGGCTCCACATCACATCTGCTGCAGTTTGCATACCGCGAACGTTATAGTTATAGTCATTAAAGTCGTTATAGTCAGTTTGCGCACAGGAAAGTTAGCGATCATTGGACGTTTCAATCAAACAGCATTTTAAAGAAATATTAACATACAGTAATAATCATGACATAGTTTGAATGGGACTGAAGTGGACTCGGGAATAAGTCCAAGTCCTAATATGTTCGAGTACGAGTCAATTCCGAGTCAAAATGCACACGAGTCCATGTACACGAACTAGAGACCATTTAAAATATGGTCTCGAAGTCCAAGACCGAGTTCGAGTCTCAGTCCCACAACACTGCTATGATTATTAGTCACATGTTTGAGGTCTAAATGAATACATTCTCCCTAAAAACTCTTAAAACTTACATTTCGTGACACGACAACAGTAGTATTTTTTTAAAATATGGTGGATTTGCTTGAACGCCATGACTATCGCGCAAGCGGAGTGAAATGATTAGAGTGCTGTTACTGGGTGAATATTGCACATCTTTCAAGAACCAGAAAGAACTGTTGTACAAAAAAATATATACATATGTTTTACATTTGATTAATTTATTCAATTTCAAGACCTGAAATACACCAACCATTGACAGGCAAAAGGTTGTCATGTATAAATATGTCATATAGACTTCTTTTGTGGTATTTGTTGTCCTTTTTTGAAGCATGACAGAAGTGGTTACTAGAAATGTAATTGTCAAATAACAGCAGATGGGTTTGAAATGGCAAGAAATAATGGCATAATTTTCATTTGCTTTGTTAAATGACCCTGGTTCATCAGTGCATGTTATTTAAAAAAAAAATCAATTTCTCTAAACCTTTTTTTTGGCTTCTGAAATGATTGATGACATTCCAATCTATCAGTTGCATTGCTGATGCCATTTCAAGTCATGCTTCTTTAATCTTAGTTTGCTGTTGACTATCTGGTATACAGTGTCAGCCAGGTATGCTGGTGCTGTAACTGCCTTGAAGCCACATGCAGCACCAGCAATTGATCCTTTAGAGAATGTGGCTTTGTGCTACTCAAATTACACTTCAGCTCTCTATTGATCGGAATGCTGGGCTGCAGCCTTCGCGTTGGTTTGTTATTAAGCTAATTTATCCTTGAAATCAGTAGAAAGTTGAATTAAGTGTGCCGTACAGTTAAATTACCTTTCTTGTACTCAATAGCTTATCCATAAATATTTCGCCACAGAAGCTCTCTGCTGGGCTACATCTGCCGTGTTGCCAACTGTTCATTATGTAGAAATAAAGCACAGCAGACACATGCATCAAGCCCTCATTGACACCTGGCTGTTCTCACAAGCTCTCCGGGTCATTAGAAGACAAGCTTCTCTCTCCTCAGGCTGCTGCTCCTCTCCTCTCCTTTTATTTATGACATCACGTGAACTCATAAAGTCCATCCTAATTACACTTCACTCTTAAGATTAATGGGCGATCTCAGCCACATGCATCTGCCAAGCTTACCTTTTTTTCCACCCGACTGATGGATGTTTCTGTGGCTCCTCGTGATTCCCTGTTGCCACTGGACGCTAGTTTATTAGCTGAAGAATTGGAAAGGGCGCAAACACCCTCATTCGACCTGCACAACACGTGTGGACCTACTTGAAAGCAATTTCTGGGCTGAAGTCGAATTGATTTGTCTCACCTATTTGTCCCAAATTAATTTCCTTTCACTCGGTTCTCCACGATGATCATTGTCTGTTCCTGTGTCTGTTAAAAGTAGTAGTTGCCTTTCTTTTTTGCCTTTCTCTCTGGGGGCATTTCTTATGCTTTTCATGTCTTATTTTAAAGAGAGATTTCATCTGAAAGGTTACACCTCAAGGGGGTTGTTAAACTTGGGTGAAAA
This sequence comes from Hybognathus amarus, assembly GCA_030378365.1. Taxonomy (NCBI): domain Eukaryota; kingdom Metazoa; phylum Chordata; class Actinopteri; order Cypriniformes; family Leuciscidae; genus Hybognathus; species Hybognathus amarus. The sequence continues at coordinate 20,243 of JAQIUQ010002032.1, forward strand.
ACTTGATGTCCCATGATCTTTCAATCGCACAGTTCTCTTCAGCACTAATGGTGACATGAGCTGATAATTTCTTAATGAAAGTATTTAATGTTCTCCTGAAGTAACCTCTTTGCTCATGTATCGCTATTAAGACGGCAGATCTCTTCTTCCCCCCCCTTCACTTCCAAACCTTGGTTGATGCTTTGATGTTGCAGCTTATTGATATAAATCTTTGTTGTTGCTGCTCAGTTCTGCTTCGAGCTAATACTGAATACAACTTTTTTTGCCCTCATGTTTTATCCTTGACTGTAAATTCACTGAATTGTGACCTAAAACGAGACCATGAATAATAAAAAAGACAATAAAAGGCACATTTACAAGGCTGCACAATACTCTTGAGCAGGGAATAAAGATGTTAAAGATGTTTATTAAGTTTCTTGTTGTTTTAGACAGGACCACCCTTAAGTCAGTGGCGTTCTGAAATAAGGAGGCTTCAGTTTTTGTGTGTTTTTTTTTATTCATGTCCCATTTGACACATTTTCCTGGTTAAATAAACATTACAATACATTGGATTGGATTACATTAATTAATGAATGCATGAATAAATATGATAAATATGATAAATTAGAAAATTTTAGCAATTTAACAATTTTAGCAATGTTCCATTTATTAAAACCAAATATAAATCTCATCACAGTCTTCACAAAACAACATTCTGAAACACAAGCAACTAAAGCACAACGAATTCACATGATCTCATTATAATGTTCTTGCACATCTTGCACCTAACTGTATTTTTACGATCAAAGTGATTCCAGGCTTCACTGTGCACCTGTACATTTTACAATCTGGGTGGCACCTGGTGGCCATCTTGTCACAGGCAGCTCGCTCGCTCACTCGTAACATTGTGTTTTAATGGTGCATGTACTTTTTAAATAACCATAACTTGCTGAATTTTCTACCGATTTTCAAACGGTTTGGTTTGTTATAAACGTCGAGAGATTTAGTTATGATACTGCATACTTATGAATAATAAGTGTATAAATCAATAATCATCCATAATTATAGCCGCAGTGAATAACGTTTGAAAGAAACCAAACCGTTTGTAAATCTGTCAAGATTTCAACGAGATAAGAGTATTTGTGTTCGTGCTGATCACTCATTTTTACATCAGGTACCACAGAGCCCAGCCAGAAGAGCTTGCCTGTGACAAGTGGCCGACTGTGATGATGATATAAACTCTGCAGTAAGACATCTAGCCTTTATTATGGATATCTATGGTCCTATCCGAGTACTTGTGCACATCCCTAATACTTATTCTAGGATCATCAGTCATCAGTCTCGGTAAACACTTGTCACAGACATGGAGATGGACCTTTAATTTCACCAAGCTTAATTGCTTACTTAAAATATTATATTTGTATATTATATTTGCATTGTTTTATTTCTGTAATATTGATTATTTGCTCATCCATTTTTTGAGGAGTAGCTTCATCCATCCATTCATTTATCATTTGTCTCAATGCATTCTCATCCCTAGGCGTCCATCTAACTGACAATTTTGACCATTCTTCAACATCCGACGCTTTAAGTGTCTTGGGAACCTGACGTTATGGCTTTAAGCGTCGGATGTGAAGAATGACGTAGAGATGAGCTGTTGTAGGTCTGGAGTAGGGTTAGCGGTCAGACGCAATCCTCAGGCGTGTCATCTAACTGACGCTAAAGGGTGCCTAAAGCGTCGGATGTTGTAGCATGGTCAAAATGCTTCCCAAGGCGTCAGTCCCTGGGATGAGAATGGGCTGTTTGTTGGTCTGTTCATTTTCATTTTTTTATTTGTGTAATTAGTTTTTGGGAAGGGGTGGGGTTAGTGGCTGCATTTGTAAATATTTGTATTTTCTCAATATGTCAAATTTAAATCGTATGTGTGAGCATACACTCACCTAAAGGATTATTAGGAACATCATACTAATTCTGTGTTTGACCCCCTTTCACCTTCAGAACTGCCTTAATTCTACGTGGCATTGATTTAACAAGGTGCTGAAAGCATTCTTTATAAATGTTGGCCCATATTGATAGGACAGCATCTTGCAGTTGATGGAGATTTGTGGAATGCACATCCAGAGCATCCCCGTTCCACCACATCCCAAAGATGCTCTATTGGGTTGAGATCTGGTGACTGTGGGGGCCATTTTAGTACAATGAACTCATTGTGATGTTCAAGAAACTAATTTAAAATGATATGAGCTTTGTGACATGGTTCATTATTCTGCTGGAAGTAGCCATCAGAGGATGGGTACATGGTGGCCATAAAGGGATGGACATGGTCAGAAAAAATGCTCAGGCAGGCTGTGGCATTTAAACGATGCCCAACTGGCACTAAGGGGCCTAAAGTTTGCCAAGAAAACCTCCCCCACACCATTATACCACCACCACCAGCCTGCACAGTGGTAACAAGGCATGATGGATCCATGTTCTTATTCTGTTTATGCCAAATTCTAACTCTACCATCTGAATGTCTCAACATAAATCGAGACTCATCAGATCAGGACACATTTTTCCAGTCTTTCCAACTGTCCAATTTTGGTGAGCTCTTGCAAATTGTTGCCTTTTTTCCTATTTGTAGTGGAGATGAGTGGTACCCGGTGGGGTCTTGTGCTGTTGCCCATCCACCTCAAGGTTGTGACGAGTGGTTATCTCAGTCAAAGTTGCTCTTCTATTAGCTTGAATCAGTCTGTTTTTTGGTTCCTTGCCACTGTTGCCTTTGGCTTGCTCAGTTGGTGATAATCAAATTAATTAACCAATCAGGAATACCCTTGATCAGCTTTACCAAACGTGGATGTTTTTCCACTATGAAACGAACATTGTTATTATATTTTGATTGATACTGTGAAGCTGCTTTGATGCAATGTATATTGTGAAAAGCGCTATATAAATATACTTGGCTTGACTTGTAGTCACCCACAGATATTTTCTTAAAAGATTAGTTTTTCTTGTCAGATTCATTCAGATAAACTTTTGCACCATAGAAATAAGCCTAAATGCATTTTTGCCCATTTGCACAATATCAGCTTACTGTGCATCGTAGGAGTTGACCGCAGAGTTTTTCCCAGCGGATGAACACTGATGGAGGTGGACAAGAACCTACAACTTTCAAACTGTGTCATTGATGTAGAGCTTTTGATGCCTGAAGGTTCCTTGTTTAATCACATGAAATGCTCCTGTCCATGAGATCTGGAATCTAAAAAACAAAATAAAGGCAAACCATGACAGGCTTTTCATCATCCTTCCCCCCAAATATAATTAAATAAATAAATAAAATCAGGACAAATACAGCAGCGATGCATTCCTGTCATCTGCTCTTCAAATCAGCGTGACAACACCAGCACTTGATGCAATCCTCTCTGCTGAGTCTGGCAGCCACTTCTGTGACTTATTTGTTTACATGTGTTATTGTTTCTATTCCTCTCTGTGATGTTATTTGCATTGCATTGTGTTCTCCAAATTTCCAGGCAGTCTTTGTAAGTGACACCACGGAAAACACAATCGAACTATTGAACGCCTCGATTTCAAGACCACCGATCATCTCCCTGATGTCTCATGTCAGATGACAGATGAGAGATGATCAGTGACACCAAGCATGTGTGGGCTTAAACAGAGTAACTTTTTGTGGTTGGTTAAGAAATGTTGGACCCCTGAATGAGTACCACTGCTGTTTGAGTTTGTTTCGCTTTCACTAACTGGTGCTGCACATCTCAAGCATACAGTCGGCTTGATGTTACAACAAGCGTGAACGCCTTTATTGAATCCTAGCCTGAATGGGATGTTTTAGGTAAGATACTTTTCTTATTTTTATCTTTGAGAAGTTTTGTGCCCTGAATATGGCGTTTACAGAGAAGTTGTTCATAACTTAAGCCCTGCCGCCTCTCGTCACATGTCTCTTGTTCTTTTGCGAAGATTCACAAAGCAAGAAAGTGAAATTGTGTGGCACGAGGCTGACAATCAGAGACCCAGAAGCAGCATACCTCCTTAGAAGCACACATCACCGGGAATGACAATCGAGGTAGATTTTGTAGAAAAGCCTCATTTGGCTGCTCCTTTTGTGAGCCTCGAGATTCCAATCACTGACATTCAAAGATGAGATTGGCACAGCTGTCTCTTTGTGGTGACACGGCCTTCTGTGTGTCCTGGGTTGATTGACAGCTCCCTTGCTCTGTTGTCTCCACTCTCCAAGTCTGTAGAGAATCACCCAGCACCAGAAGTCGAACTTGGAAACTGTATGCACTTTTTTGGTGTTAAATTATACAACAAGCCCATGCTGAACATCAAGGCAATGTTGTGTTTTTAATAATTAATTCTTTTTCTCTTGCAAAACTAAACAAAATGCATTCTCTCTTTGTTCGTAATTCTACAAGCTTTCGCTGTCATTTTTAAAGCAACAAGACTTTTATTTGGAGTATATTGCTGGGTGAATCCATGAGGTCATGATCAATGTTATTAGTTGGTAAAACATTTCAAATTTTTAGAATTACTTGAAATCCATTGTGGTAAAATGTTAATGAACACACTTTTGTTTTTAAATGTAAAGTTATAATAATAAGAATGGTAAAATAAGATTGGTAAGAATCCACTGTAGGGTTAAATTTGTTGATGCTAATTTATAAAAATACTAATACTAATATTTAAGCATTTCAATTTGTATAGATCAGCATTGAATTATGAACAAAAAATGAACCAACAATTAAAAAACAATGTGTATAAATTAACATTACATTAACCTTTTATTAGTGATCTAAAAAAAACATGTCTTGATAAAACCATACATTAACTAATGTTAATGTATATTTTTGCTAAAAATAAAGTTTTACCATAACATTTATGTTAAATTAGAGTTCAGCATTATCAAAAGATATGCAGCCTTTAATCATAAACATTGGTTCATCAACCTAGTAATTTTTCAGGTAAACAGACATACAGTCAGTAAATTGTAGTAAAAAACACATATATAAATAAGGAGCAGTTATTATTTCCTTTGTCATGTTTATATTGTTGTTTAATCAAATATTATTGACAAAGTGGCAGACATTATAGGCTGCATTTGCGCTGCAAGGTCTAATGCACAGATCTGATGCTTTGACACAAATCAGATTTTTTTGTTCTTCCTGTCGGTTAATTTAAATTGATAGTTCTCCCCAAAATGAAAATTCTGTCATCATTTACACACCCTCAGGTTGATCCCTACTTTCTTACAAGAAAATATGTAAAAATATGGCATCTGTACAGTAAAAGTTAGTTTGGTTTGATAACCAACATTCTTCAACATTGTTTTCCACAGAAGAAAGCACGCCAAAGCATTTTTTTTCTAAGACATACATTTTTACTAAGAAATACATTCAGTCTTTCATGTGTGCTGCCGCATAACCACAAATAACATCCAAACTCTTCACAGAGAACATATGAAAATATGCATGTGATCATTTGAAAGCAGTCACCTGTCAGTCAGACAGTCGACGAATACCAAATTAAATTGGTATTCAATTCTGCGGATACTGTAGATAGATTTTTTTTTTATCTTAATGCCGACTTGGTCAGAAAATCCGAAAAACGTTTGCTATCTTTCTGTAAGAAGATTCCTTTTATCAGAGAAGCTGTAATGCTAAGCAGACCCTCAAATGATGCACATTTGTTGATGTCACCAAATTATCATTTATTTGCATGTTTGTGCTGCTCTCTTATGGATGACTCCCCCGGTAGCTATATTAATATAGACACAGCACCCGTGTTTATCTTTCCTGCACAGGGTTTAGAAATGTAATTATGGCTCAAGCGCTGACATTTTTGTCATTTCGCCTCTGAGTGGCTGATAGCATAATGAACAAGCTAAGATTATCTCAAGGCTTTTCACCAAATCTGCGGGCCCATTGTATACAGTGTACATTTTCATATTAAATAAACTCAAATATGTCAAGCAAATTCGCTGAAATGCGGAAAAGTTCTAAAATGTAGTGTCTTGTTGTTATAAAATGAAAGGTAACCTTGATAGAACAGCATATGACCGTGACCTCACCTTTTAAACTTACTGTATGTGACCCTGGATCACAAAACCAGTCACTTGTCGCATGGGTACAGTATATTTGTGGCAATAGACAACAATACATTGTATGGGTCAAAATAATCAATTTTTCTTTATGGCAAAAATCATTAGGATAATAAGTAATGATCATGTTCCATGAATATATTTTGTAAATTTCCAACCGTAAATATATAAAGCTTTTATATTTGTGAGTGAATGGAGCACAGATTTCACAGACTTGAATGGCGATTTTCTCAGTGTTTAGATTTTTTTTTTACACGCTCAGATTTCAGATTCTGAGATCTCTACCAAATATACTATACTATTTCAACGCATTCTCATCCTTTAGCGTCATACAGAACGCTAAATGACAAAACGGCGCTATACTACGCACATGGCACCCGTTATCGGTAATATAATACGCGCTGTGATGGGATTTAGGTGTGGGGTAGGGTAAGGTAGTCTCATATTACGCTAAAGGATTTATGACGCCTTGAGTTCGCGTGTTATATAAACGATAAAGGTTACCATGTGCGTAGTATAGCGCCGTTTTGTCATAAAGCGCTCTATGTGATGCTAAAGGATGAGAACGGGCTGACTATTTTATGTATAAATCTCAGTTTCAAAAAATGTACCCATGTGATTGATTTTGTGGTCCAGGGCCACATATACTGTAACATTCTAGAAATGATTTTGTTATGGTTTATTAAGGAAAATGCTAATTTATGCTCTGAAACTACACTCTTAGACTATGACTTATGTTAATCCTTCAAATTGTTATATGTTCTTGAGATGGCCACATAGCATGTGGACAGTAATCGGACAGTAATCTGAAATGCTTTCCAGGTGGTCAGAAGTGACATCTTAAGTCCCTTTCACACAGCGCGTTGATCCCGGGAAATTGCCAGAACGCCTTCTGTGTGAACACAAGCACGAACCCGGGATCGATACCGGACATTGATGCCGGTGTTGGGGACCTAGTAACATTGTCGGAATCAGTCCCGGAATGCGCGCCGTGTGAACAAAAGCCTGGACCAATGCCGTAAGGGGTGTGTCATAGTCAGTGTTGCTGTGTAACTAATTACTGAAGTAATGTAGTTACTGTAATTAATTACTTTCCCTTGAAAATGTAAAGTAAGGGATTACTCTTCATTTATCTGTAATTTAATTAACACTTACTTCTGATGTAATTGAGGTAAATACGTGATAGATCAATCCGATCTCACAGCGATTCGTATGCGTTTTATGAGGTGTCTAAATTGTACGACCGCACTTGTACAAATTGAATTACACTGAAACGAGAGATCGTTCATCGGCTTTGTGGAACGGTATGCGCCTGTGTACATATTTTCGATCGCATACATTACACGTCTCATCCTGACGTCATGTGTCTTTCCGGGATATTTACGGGTTGTGTGTGAACGCACTCACAGATCCCGGCAAATCACTGGCAGTGTGAATGAATCGAAATCAAATCAAATGCCAGGTCACATTATCCGTGTATTTTCCGGAATCTCTGTGTGAAAGGGGCTTTAGTTGTTTTACATAAAACAAGACCATTACACTCGACCTGTTGGATAGGACACCTTAAAATTTAAATGGTCATACTTTACTCTCCTTCATGTCAAACCAAACATGTATGACTTTCTTCTTGTTGGGTTTGTAAAGTCATGCGAATTAGTTAATGACAGAATTGTATTATCAGACCTTTTTACTAAAAACCAGGCATTGCCTGGAGCAAGATTTAGCTGTAGAAATACTTCTTTGTATTGGAAAAAGGTGATTAGTACTGACACCTCTGTAGTTTTAATGATAAAATGCCCTTTTCACTCAGCCTGTTGCAGGTTGTACAGCAGAACCCCTTGGTTACTTTGAACGTTGTATGATAAAAGCATATCCCAAGGAATCAGCTTCCTCATTGACCACCGCTGAAACCTTTCTCTTCACAATCTGGTCAAACTTTCTTCCAACCACGTTCAATTCCAATGTCATTTGAAGAAACATCAAGCCACCCCTCCGTTACCCTCTTTGAACTGAAGCCCTGTTTCCTGAAAGTGTATGACCCAGATTCATCCCTCTCATTTCCATTTCTCTGATGTTTTTGTAGCATTCCAAGCCCATGTACAGGCAGTTGTTGTTTCTAATGTTTCAAGGCAACAGGGTAGTCCCTTGAGCATAGAGTCATTTACTTTAAAAATGTATCCTCTAAGCAGAGAGGAACTCAAAGGCAGGCTAATAAATGCAGCATGCCTCCCTCACCATGTGCCGATATTTAATCAGCATCAACAGGCTGCTGAAAGCACTCCACCGAAGTAAGTGCCCTCGGAATTTATTTGTTTCTTAAATTGGATGGGTCCTAAGTGTCTGTGGTTTAACATCATAACTAATTGGCCCAGGTGGTTTATCGCATACGCTCCTGTCTCTGATTTGAAACGCAGGCCTAGATTGAGTGACTCTTACAGAGTGGCTGCAGCCCCATTAGAAAACATCTCTATCCATGATCAGGGTGAAAAAAACATATCGATGCTTGAACACGTTTGTAAAATCCTGGTTTATTTGTGTTTGCTGCTTTCGTTTACCACCCTATCATTTTGCCTGCTTCTCACTTGGTGTCGGGGGATGTATAATCTCAGAAGTGGGCATTAATGTCCTTAGGTGTCGACCCCTTCCACCGGTTTAACCCGTTCTCCTCCACCTCTACACTGGAAGCTCACCAGCCATTAATTAAAGGCCCTCATTAAAGCTCTGCAGTCCTCTAACTGGTTGTGTGAGTGATCACCCTCAGCCTGGGTCATTTCTTTGCCTCCGTGTGGGGGAATATATTTAGAATTGTGCTGAGTCAAAGCCGTCAGGAGGAAGTGGTTTAATACGATCAGGAAATGAGCCCTACAGCGTCTAGAAGCGAATCGGCTCTCCTTATTAACGGAGAACCAGATCAGCGCAGGGGTGCGGAACGCCCGGCGGTCACACTCGTGAATGTGGACATTAGTATGCGTGTAGGAATCAGTGCAGAATTTCCTGAAAGCGCTCTTCTTTTGTTAATATCAGTAAGACCCTGGAAAGCATGGATAATCCACCCTCACAGAATTCCTCTTCTCATATATTTTTACGAAAAAGTTAAAAGAACTTAAACAACACACAAAAAATCATCATTGCTGTAAAATCTCCACAGCCGGGAAGTTGGCAAGAAGCTCTAAACTTTGTGATCGTAGATCAGAAGACCAAAAGGAACGTACTTTGTATTCAATTCCTGCTTACAGATTTGTGTTTTATAGGCATTGTAAAGCTTTAGGGGAAATTGAATTACATGGAATAACAACAGTAAAACTGGATGGGTTTTTATCTTCAGCACGATTATTATCTTTCTACAGAAGATCTGCCACAAGTACAACACTGCCATTGGCTGTAATTGTTTTAGGGAGCATGCGATTGCGATACAAGTTAAATTCAATCAATTATAACAATGGCTTTATAAGTGTTCTTGCTTTTTCTAAAAAAGAGTCTGTTTGAATCTGAATTCACATATCAGTAAATACGACCTCTTTTTTCAGTATGAAATTGTGAGGCAGACATCTGAAAAGGGCACTGTTCTGTAACAAGCGCTACTCAGAATAGGGACAATAACCTTGGGAAAGACTTTAAGGCCTAAAGATGGGATGTCGTTATAGTAAGGCCAAGCAAGGTGTCATTAATCACAGGGTCTCAAGTCCTACGAGCCTTGTGCATTTCTCAGGTTGAGTTATTAAAGAAGATAACAGGGGTGAGTGCTTTCTCTACCTCAGGGTTTTGTCCTATTTCTGGATTTTAAATTCTCACTTTCAGTTTGATGCTGTAATATGGATGACTTACATTAAATATTAGAGTATGAATAGGGCAAGTGTCTCAGATTGTGAAATTGCTTTGTCTTAATAGGTAAAATATGAAGGTGAGAGTATCAGTTAATCCAATTATTTCATCTTAAATTGTATTGGCAATGAATAATTGGTTTTTTGTTTATGAAATGCCTCCCAGTTTCTTAAATACATGTTTGAGCTGTTCTAACTGGCATCTTAAAATATGTCAGTGAGATTGTTTGTCTCAAGATGCACATCAGTAATGTTTTTTATAAGGCACGTTGCTGAAAAATAAATGAATAAAAGAATAAAAAAAATAACTATGTCTGTGAAACCGGGCCATAGTGTCTACAGCATATTTACAATAAAAGTAATGTGAGTTTTGATCAATACACATAATGACTGTGCCAATAAGCACACTAAAACCTCTATCAGTATCAGAGTATATTCTGTAATGGTAAAATTAATTTTTGAATGGTATTGATTAATAGAGAAATGTAGTAAATTTTATTTCATGAAGATGTATTGTTTCAGAAAAATGTAAGCCTGCGGCATGAACTGAATAATAAGTATGTGACAGTATTGAATTGGTTGCGTTTCTAAAGGCCTTTGGGTACCGACCTTCAACAAATGGAGGCGATATTGTTTAAACATTAATGCTGCCAACCAGGAAAAGGAATCAATCCGTTTTGACATGGATCTTTTGATTAGAAACTGCTGAGGACCTTTCAGAATTGTTAATAAATAAAAATAAGTAATAAAGTGCAATATGATGTGAAATATTATGAATGTAGTCACAGGTAAAGGGCATTTTGGATAATATATGTTGCTAAATGAACTGACTATAATCAATATTTATAATCTTTTTATTAAAAGGCACACAGCACTATACTTTTACACTTTACAGCCAATTATAAAGATGCAATCTCTACTGTAAGTGGTGTTGTCGTTCTTGATGCGGAATCACTTTCGGCATTGATTTAAAGCTGGCATTCTGTAGCTGATGGTAGACTTGAGTTCTCATTATAGATCAGTGTTTTTTCTTATTGTGGCTGTATGGACAGGTAAGCTAACACCACAATTGATAAAAACAACAAATACATATTTGAAATCTTTTAATTTAAACATTCAACATCTTTTAATTTTCTAACATTACAGAGTTTGGGATCACTATCCACCTTATTCTGCTCTAAACAATGCGCGCTGCCATAACGACGACTCCGGTTACCAACTTCCGGTTCGAAATATTGGTCTATGCGTTTTTGCTATGTGTTTCAGATTGTGTCATCCTAAATAACTAAATAACTAAATAAATAAATAAAAACATTCATCAAATGTGATCTGATCATGTTATTTTTTATTAAATCACAGATAAAAACAAAATTAACTTTGTTTTTCTTTTCTTCATAACTTCCAAAGGATAGCTGATGCATGTTTTAAAGTCAAGTCAATTTTAAAGTCACGTTTCAGAGCGGCCACGATGTCAGGAATGGAGAGCTGTCACGTTTGTAATTGTTTTTATTTATTTTATCATAAATGCAAACACGAAAAATAAAATCAAAAATAATATTTTATGTTCTGTCGAGGCCAGACCCTTCATCCGGTTAGTAAGCTATTACTTTTGTTTTGCGCAGGGCAATTCATACAATTACTAAAAAAATATTTTGCCACCTAAAAGTTAAAGGTTTGTTGTGTTATGTGTATATGGCTCATTTTAAATATAAAACACATGTGACCAAGCATGACCAAGCACATGCTGCACCACCCCTTAAACGTGAAGCCAAAACGTTTCCAATCGTCCCCCAGTGACCGGCCCTAGTATAGGTCATAAACCCTGTCTCCCCGTGTTATTCAACTGGACTTGAGACCAACTAAACAATTAAATTACACTTCACATATCCTTTTTCCGAAGATATTGTCTGTCATTCACTGTAGTTTCTATCACTTTGATGGAATTTCAAGTGTTTGTTTTTAAAATAAGTTTGTTTTTAGTTAGTGATTTGATGCTATAAAAACGGTGCTGTAACTTGATTGACAGCTGTGATTGACAGTTTTTCTGTACGAAGTAGTCACTGAAGCACCAGCTGACTTTTTTCATAATGTTAAAGACCACTTAATAAAAGTGCGGGCGTGTGCTTGCGATTGATTCAGTGAGAATGAGGGAGGGGCCTTGATTTCGTGGCTTTACTTCCTGCTCATGATTTCGCATGTCTGGTCCCGAAAAGAGCGAAGGGACGTCGTCCATCTTTTTTACAGTCTATGGTGTAGACGGATATTTTTCTAATGTCTGATCTAGAGTTCTCAGCATTCTATGTAAACAAATACTATAGAAAACCGTTTAGTCAGTTGAATCCGCTATGAATCATGGGAAATAGAACGGCACAGAAAGTTGGATAGGTTCATGGCTGTTGGTCAGTTCCTGGAGTAGGTCAGATAAGTTCAAGGCCTACAAACACTAGTAATTTTCCCAGTTAGATTTGATGGTTCCTTTTGACAGCCAGGACAGCTGGTGTGCTGGAACAGGTATCAAGCTGACCTGTATATGCCACTGCTACATCACTCATAGTTTGTCACCTGTTGGTGTAAATACCCTTTTAGACTGGGTAGGAGGTTTCACACTGACTGATTGTCCTCAGATTCACTCGCACAAATGGGTGTCTTCACTAAAAGGATTTCAAATCCTGACCTGGATGCTGTAATTACTGTATCACATGCATTGAAGTAATTTTAGGTTGTTTGGGTAATGCTGTCATTATGATTAAGTCAAATCTCTCTTTTTGTAACATTTGTTTACTAGATTTTCACTACTTTTTATTTGTATTTCATTATGTATTTCGGTTTAGTTTTAGGTTTAGTCAGGTTTTAATGGTGCATAAACAAGTCTTTATATCACTTAACCCTACTGTTACCCTCAAATCTGGTCACATTTTTTACCCAGTGGGGTCAATTTGACACCAGTAAATTTAAACCTCCACATTTTTTTTTTTTTACAATAGTCAGCTCAGTTAATTTATGTCTTTGTTGACTATTTAAGTAACCTTTAAGTTGACATCCACCCACCATGTGTGTGAAATTTTAATATTTCTTCTGTTTTATGATACAACTAAAAGAGCCTGTGGTCAAATTGACCCCAAGGAACACCGATGCTACAAAATCTGTACAGGACTTTTGAAAAATATTAGCAGGATAATTTTATGTTTACAGAATTGTCCCCATTAAATTGGGAAAAGCTATTAAATCTGAAGAAAAAAAAATAAATAAAAATGATGTTTTAGCAAACGTTAAACATTGAATGGGGTCAAATTGACCCCAAGGATAATAGAAGGGTTAAAATGAAGTGTTATTCAGATATTAAGCAGTCAACTAACACTCTTGTGATTGGTGGTTGACGTAGTTGCAAAGTTGCAAAGATAGTAGAATGTCTAAAGTGGTCTGTCAAATGTTAGGAAAATGCTGTTCCTGACGCCTTAAAAAAAATCAGAGTGAACCCAGACGTTTGAAAAGTAGTGCAAAAAAAAAAAAAAAAAAACATACTGTTGCCTTGCTTTTGGCTTGCTTAGTTGGGGATATTTAATATTCAACAATATTATTGATCTGTGTTGTACTACTTTCATGTTATCACTGTGTAGCTGCTTTGATGCAATCTGTATTGTGAAAGCGCTATATAAATAAATGTGACTTGACTTGACATACTGTATGAAGGACGACACTGCAGTACTCCAACAAATTTAACACCTATTACACCTCTGAATCCATGAGAGTGTGTGTCCTTACTAATCATTATGGACAACACTCCTGTAGCCTTGCCAAAAGCACAAAGATGTGGTACGGGACTAGTCAACAAGATGTTAAAGTAAAGCAAGTGTTTTTACTCTGAACTCGGGAACAGAAACTAGCACCTCACACAGACACTGAAGGTGAGACATAAGAGAAAATCTGTAAATTGGGTGATATCCAGCATAAAAATTTCCAAGACAAAGTTGCGTTTGTGTTAACAACTCTGTACTTTTAAACACCTCACAAACTTATCAAATCCTTTTCATACAAATAGCTGGTATCAGAGAGAGGAAGCTGATCTTACTTTGTGGAAAGTTTCCTTCCCGCTTGCATGAGTAACCCTGTATTCCTATTCAATAATAGATAAAACAAACAGACATACACAAACAAACCTTTTCTGCTTACTGTATGATGGTAAAGTGTCAAGGTTTGTTTTGTATTTGGCTTTCTACCACATCCGGTGCTTTGAAGCATCAAAAGCTTATATGACGTGCTCCTTTTTCACAAGACTGGAGTGTTAGCAAAGTGTCTAGAGCAAACAGGAAGCAGCTCAAACTGAGACAAAGTGTCTTACTAACGCTGCTTTAGATCTCCCTTTAATAACCTTCACTTGTCCTCTCTATGCTCCATTGCACAGGAACAAAGGCTCTACACACTGTCAAATATATGTGTATTTACAGTGAGGGTCCTGAAACACTAGAGATCACTTTGGCAGTCTGGGTTTAGTAATTACATTTAAACATGGAAAGAAAGAAATAAATTTACTTACTATACTTTTACCGTTCAAATGTTTGTGGTCAATTTTTTTTTTTTTTTGTATTGCCTGCTACCCCTTCTGGGGCAAATGCCACCGACAAGATTTCTCCAGGCATCCCTTTCTTGGGCTTTTCTCTCAAGCTGGCTACAGGTATATCCAAGTCTATCAGCTGCTCTTTTCCCTTTTGCCTTGGGGATTCCAGTTCGAGTGCTTGCCTGATGATGTTTGAAGCTGGCTTGCAGGAGCGTGTGGCCAATCCATCTCCAGCATTGTTTCAGGATCTCATCTTTGGCAGGAAGCTGATTGGTTCCCTGCCAAAGGTCCTGGTTGCTGATGGTGTTTGGCCAGCAGATCTGGAGGATTCTTTGCCAGACAGGAGTTGATGAAGGTCTTGAGCTTTCTTCATCGTCCCACTGCTTCCCTCCATGTCTCTCTCTGTACGCCATGAGAAGGAGCCGCCTTAGACATTGGTATTGAACAGCTTGACCTTTGTTCCTTCAGGCCCCAGTTCCTTGGAGCTGCAGATGTTCCTCAGTTGTTGAGAAGGCTGCTCTTGCTTTACATCTGCGCGTGCCTTGATGTCAGCGTCTCTTCCACTCTGCTTTGTCAATGACACGGCCCAGGTAGGTGAAAGCCTCCACTTCTTCTAACACCTTTCCATCCAACTGGACTGGGTCGATTGTGGGTGTTATTCACCTTGAGGATCTGTGTCTTCTTCTTGTTGATGTTCAGACCTACTTGAGCGGACATGGCAGCTGTGCTGTTGGTCTTCTCCTGCATCTGTTGTCGGGTGTGGGATAGCATGGCCAAATCATCCGAAAAGTCCAGGTCGATTCCTGTTCTCGTACGTGCCATTGTAGTCCTCATTATCCAGACAAGATGGCTAGCAAGAAGAGAAAGGGTGAGAGCAGGCATCCCTGATGAAAACCGGTTCTCACTTCGAAGGTCTCCTTAAGCTTCCCTCCATGGACCACTCTGCTGGTCTACCGTCTTACAAATTTTGGTTGATGTTGACGATCTTGGCTGGCACACCATAATGCCGGGAGAAGGTTCCAAAGGGCACTCCTCTGTAGGCTGAGGAAAGGCCTCTCGTTGTAGTGCACGGGAGGTAGATGATGACGCAGCAACGAAATGGTTCAACAATGATACGCAGGGTGGCGAGCTGATCGCGTACAGGATCTGTCTTCATGGAAGCCTGCCTGCTGGTCATGGAGTAGGGTATCGCACCTGATCCTGGCCCCGCCCGGATGTGATCATCTTGATCACTTTCCCCTGGCATGGACAGTAGTGTCAGCTCCTCAGTAGGTTGTCACAAGAAGGTTGCCCTTCTTGGTTAGCTTTATAAATGCGTCCCTACACCATTCCACTCCGTAGGGACCTGTTTCTCCTCCCAGGATTTACGTGAACAGCGGGAACAGTATCTCTACCGTTGTTTCCAGGTGGGCCTTCAAGTGCTTCTGCTGGTATGCTGTCTGGACCTGCTGCCTTGTCATTCTTCTTCTGGCCTACTGCCTTGTGTATCTCTCTCTGTATGCACTTCAGTCTATTGGTAGAACCTTGGCTGCTGGATTGATGGTTAGTGGGTTTGCTGGCATATTTTTTGCTAGCCCCACGCCTAACCCTCCTCCTATCTCAGACCGGGCTTGGGACCATCCATGGCGAAGTCTTGTGGTCATATAGCTGTATTCATTCGATAGACCATTCAGATGCCATTAATCCATTCTGAATGAAATGGTACTAACAGTAATATTGTGAAAATGTAATGTTATTACAATAACTTTTCTATTTTGATACATTTGTGGCGAGCAGGGCGAGGCCGAGGGCCGTGAGAGCAGCGCGAGGCCGGTGGCGTGATTGCTGATGTGAGATGCATCAGTCTCATATCTCTCGCCATCTCCACTGTAATTTATTTATTTCATTGGAATGTTGAATTTTCAACATCATTACTGAGGGGTGGGGAGAAAATCAATTCTTAGTGCATCGCGATGCGGGACGTGGGACGGTACTTGGAATCGATTCACAAATGTCAAAAATCGATTTTCAAAAAAAAAAGTATTATTTTATATATATTTATAATAACGTAATATTGACGCAACGTGAAAGACGGAACTCTGAAGCGCAGAAGTGCAGTGGCCGAACCATCTGTGGCATGCACATAACAGAGACGCAGACGCGATGACTGAGCGCAGAATCCAAAACACCCTCCTCGTTGAAAGCTGACGTGTGAGAGGGTGTGCGATAGCACGATTTTTGATCGTGGATGATTAAAATGTCTCCACTATCTGCTTTTGAAGAAATATCGTAGCATCGTGTTACAGTGCATTCTATCAGTTCAGTTCTGGCGCATCTGTCTCAACTGTACAACGTGACGTAGCCTATACATCACACGTTAATGAATAGGTACGGGACACAGCAATTCACAAAAGTTCATTATTTGCATAAGCCATGCCGGTTAAACATTTAATTCACGTGCTGATGCGCTGTTCCCGACGCTCACACAGGCACTAGAAGCCTGTCAAACAGCGCCTGAACACTGGACTAAGTTATCTTTCCGAGTCTTATGCTAATACTGTTAAACACATACAATGTTTACATAAACAGAACTGGCTATGTCTAAAGTGAAAGCAAACATTTGAGAGAAAAATCTGGTGTAATATGCGTCTATATTAAACGCGTCACTTGCTGGTCTAAAAGCGACAGGAGTAAATAGTACTGCCGCTCGTCCTTAAAGGGATAGTTCACAAAAAAAAAAAAAATCTGTCATTATTTACTCTAATGTTGTTCCAAACCTGTATTCATTTCTTTCTTGTCCTGAACACAAAAGAAGGTTTGTTTTTTTTGTTTTGTTTTTTAATGTGAGTTACCAAACAGTTGCTGGTCCCCATCAACTTCCAGGAGAGAGAGAGAGAGAGAAAAAATCTATGGATAACAAGTATGCTGCTAGTTCAGGCACACATTTACTTTCCTGTTGGTTCTTTGCAATGTTAATCAAATATATTATTAATTCTTCATGGGTCATTACTTTTTACTTTTAAAGCAAAGTATTTATAGTCTCACACACACACACACAAAAAAAGATTCAGATAATCGATTTAGCATCGAATCGGAAGCCCTCTGAATCGTAATTCGAGTTCGAATCGTGAGGTGCCTAGAAGATTCCCACCCTAATCATTACTCTAGTATACATAATATTTCAGAAATCATTCTAATATGCTGATTTGCTGCTCAAGAAACATTTCTTATTATTATCTATTTTGAGTTGTCTGAAAGTGTTGTTTAATATTTTTGTGGAAACCATGCTACATCATTTTCTAGGATCCTTCGATTTTCCTTTGATACTCTGATTCTAAAAGAGTTTCACCATAATTGCTATTGGTGGTTAGTTTGACTGTAAGTGTACATGTTCTGTGGGATGGTCAAATGAGGTGATTTTAGGTGCTGCTGGTACTGTACATTTAGAAAGTCCAAAGCCACTACAGAGTGTGCTCATTACTGAGTGTGCCCTGTGATGACCCTTACTGCCTGCTGTGTATGAGGGTTTCTCTTTCTCTCTTTATAGTAGAGATGCACTGGTCCTCATTGTGCCGATCTCCTGCTGAGTTGCTTTATTCAGCTAAGGCCATACACATGTCCCTGAGAGCCACACATCTATGCACGAAAATCTCTCTCTCTTTTTTTTTCGTATACAAAAAAGTGTTTGTATGGATGCCTCTCTATTTCATTAATGGATAAACACTCTAAACCGGGAATGAAAAAATCGTTTGGACTCTAACCCTCTTAATCAGATTAGATTTGAATTAATCTGCAGAATTCAGCCTCATTTCTCTCATTTCCACACTCCCTGATTCATGTTAACTGAGACGTTAAAGGGTAGCACATGAAAAGGAAAGTTTTCTAAGAATTTACTTTTCAAAAATGTAATTAAAAATGCAATTTTTGCTTCTTTTTTACTGTAATTGTTTTTCTTTTTCACTCTGCAGTTCAGAATTTTGTCTATTTGTTATTACACCCCAGCCAGTGAAATTGAATTTTTAATTATATTTTGAATTTAAAATATGTTAGTTGAATATTTAGTAATTTCACTATATGCTTTTTGTCATTTTATAGTTTTTGAAAGATTGCTATTTAGGTTTAATTTATTTCTGTTTGCTTGTAATTGTAGTGCTTCAGCTTATTTATTTTTAATTTTTTTTTTTCAGTTTACAGAGCGTAGTTTAGTTAATGATAATAACCCAAAAGAAAACAAAAACAATAAAACAAAATCGATCAGCTTACCCACTTCAAGGTTTCTGTATAGTTGTCAATCCCAAACCCTGACTGTATGAACATAGCCTATGTTTGCTTGTGTTGCTCTGCATTTACGAGATGCTTGTGAGTGTCTGTATATGCACATGTACGAGTAATTTTTGAAATCCTGAATATGAATTATGCATTAGAAAGGAAAGCAATTATAAACCAGTTTTATTCTGTAATAAAACACTGTTTAGCAATTGTAATGGATGTCACTTCCATTCCTAGAGCTGTACCAAAGGTGGTCTTGGCACAAAGCTGTTTTATTGGTGGGGAAAGGCTTTTTAGAAATAAAAAATCAAGCTGCAGAAAGTAGACCTAAGTGCGCCATGACAATAATAAGAAAACACCATATTAGGGCCCTGGGCTTCCGAGACCGCAGATGCAATGCAGCTTGAAGCCAAAGGAGTTGGAACAGCGAGACACTTAAACGGTAAATTCGAGAAGAGGCTGAGCACAGCGTGTTTAAACGCGCTGGAAAAAAAAAGCTTTTCAGCTGTTGTTGAATCTCCACATTCAGTTGGGCTAATTAGATCTCTCAAAGCTCACAGTGTGGCATATTTGCCTCTAATCAAAATCATTCAACATATCAGTCTATGTTGAATATTCTATGCAGCAGCCATTACTGTCAGAGGTAATGATGTGATCACAGAGAGTGGAGTCAGGGAAAGGCACGCTCACTGTCTTCTGCATGTATCCCATTTTTAACCAATATGACTCTCATTGAATTAAATTGCTGATCTGAAGCCAGCCACCTCACTTAATTTTTGTCAAAGAAATATCAGCACTGGTCTCAAATCAGCCAGTTTGACTGTTGCCTTACAGTCTCGGTCGACATTACAGTAAATTCTTGCCCAAAACTTCCCAATTAGGAAGGATTATATCGTTTTACTGGGCATTTTAGAGGCATGTAAATCTGAAATTGATGATACTACAATAACAAAACCATTTTGCAGAAAACTGGTACCCCAAATGTCTTCTCAAAACCTGGAAAGACACCACCAACGAAATATAAATATGCCATATTAAAGGTGCAAAAGATGATTATCTACAGAAATTCTCAATTTTTGTAATTCTGGTAAGTTTTTCTCATATCCCGATAGCAATCACTATTTTAAAGAGCCCTTATCATAGCATTTAAAATGTTACTATTTTTTTAGGAGTTGTTTAACATGCATGCAAGGATTAAAAAAAAAAAAAAAAAAAAAAAAAAAAACCCTTTGTTTTATAATATGCATTTATTTTGAACCGATTTGCTTATTGACTTCTCAAATGTATTCGTGAGCAATGACTCATTTTTCCAAACCACTCCTTTGCGTGACGCTGATCGGCGGTGATTGGTCAGATGACAGACCCAGTCAGTTATTGTTTGTTAGCATAATGCATAAACATATTGATAAAGCACTGCAGTACTACAAGACGCTCTATTCTTTATGACAACTCCAATAACAGCGACAAACATTTCACATATTTAAAAAAAATTGACATTGGAGACCTTGAAGCTGCGCTGAGCGTAACTTACACACACACACATACTTATTGCGCGCTACCTGCTGCGCTATTCCCTCCTCGCGCCCCGACACTACAAAACCGTTCAAAACCCATAAAAGCAACAATTATTAATAATACTTACAGGTTGTGATTCATAGGAGGAAGCTGATCCATATACACTGGGTAAGTAAGTTACTGAGCCCTCCTTCAGGAACAACCGCTTGCGAATCCACATTTGAATTTATTTATGTTTTTGAACTATTCGTCATTAAAATGATGAGAACACAATCGGGCTATACTGTTGTGGTATCGTTGCAAATATGAACTCTAACCACAGATTCTTCACATGCTCGTCCCTGGTAAATGAAAACAAAGTGGCTGAACTATCTTTGCATTGTAGAACACAGCGTCTTCTCAACATGATGCTATGATGAAGTATTTGAATGTGTAGACTTCAAGTTTACACTTCCGTCTGCGCGCGCAGTAACTGGGCGCGGCCAATATGTCTCTACGTCACGATGTAACAGCTAATGACTCGTTTCAAAAACAATTCATTTCAGAGACTCAGAGTCGACTCTCACTTTTGAAAGACAATAACTTTATACACGGTGCACTTTCAGATACAAATATTTGCAGGATGTTTTCATTACCTTGGAGCTATATTCCACACCATATGAACAGTCATTTTCAAAAATCCATGATGGGGCTCTTTAAGCAGTCTAAATGTATATATTATCTGTGGGGGCATAGCACCAAAATGTTTGTTCAATCATTTCATCAGTTCATCAGTGTTATTTCATCAAATGAAATGATACCATGTGTTCCATGTCAGTCAATGTGTGTTTGCATATCACTGCTGCAGCCTGTTCACGCAGATATCTTACATCATCAGCGTTTCACTTACACTGAGCAAGAATGGCAGGCAAACAGCAACAACCTAACTTTCCTTTCTGAACTTACAACAAGTGACAAGTATAGTGTTGACAGGACAGTTATATGTACTGCTGACTTACATGCAGATAGTTCAGTGAGATGCGTTGCTGCTATGTCCTGAAATTGCATATGAATAAAGCCTGAAATACAGTGCATTTTTTCCTTTGTCAACTGTCAACTTGCTGGCTAAAGTTAGCATTTCCCTTATCACCTACTGCGCCTTTAACTACTCTTTTGAGCTTTTTTTTTAATCAAATAATCAAAAATAAATAAATAAATAAATAAATAAATAATTATCACAAGAATTATATCACAAAAACCTATCACAGCACAGCTGTCTTCAAGATAAATAATATAATAAATGCTTCTTGAGTACCTAATGATTTCTGAAGTATCATGTGACACTGAGAGACTGAAGTTATGGTTACTGGAAAATTCAGTTTTGCCATCACAGGTTTTTATTTTTATATTCAAATAGAAAATGTATTATGAATTGTAATATATCACAATATTACTGGTATCAAATAATGTATTGGTGAGCATAAAATACTTCTTATACTTTTCTGAACAAACCATTATAAGAAAATCTTACCGACCCCAAACATTATAATCTTAGAGTACATTCAACATTTTTGAATCAACTGGCAACGCACTGGGTTAATTAAAATGACAAACAAATAAAAAAAATCAACCCTTTTAGGCCATTGAGAGCATATGCATGGAGCTATAAATTCGAATATCATAAAAGGCCACAGAATATCATATTTTTTAGATCAGGGGTTCTCAACTCCAGTCCTCGTGACCCACTGCTCTGAATATTGTGTATTGCTGCGTCCCAATTCGCATACTATCCGTCCTAAATAGTATTCGAAAATAGAATTAGTACGTCCCAAACCGTAGTATGTTGAAATGAGTGTTTCAAAGATACCCGGATGGTCTACTTTTTCCGGTTAGAATCCGAAGTGTAGATCGGTGCACACTCTAACGGCTGATATTGCCCACAAACCATTGCGGTGGACGAGGATTCGGATTAGAACTACAAACACGAGTAAAAAGTGTTAAAAAACTACAGACACTGAGGGCGCGTGCGAGCTGGTCCCGCGGCTGTGTAGAGAGGTTTAGATAAACAGGTTTGAGTGATTAATTATCAGTATCTAACCGGACGAAAATGAATTTATTCAATGTTGTCCACATTATATTGCATATGTAGCAGCATTGTGAACGTTTGTAAGACACGTTTAGCCATTACTTTTTAAATGCATCATTATATTCAAATTGCAAACACGAGGAGAGTATCTGCATGAAAGACCCACGACTGGCAGATGAACGTGCTCTGAAACGGTAGGAAATCAAATTAGATAGAATGGAGGATTTTAACTGTGACAAGATGATTGACAGGGCAGTTTACGGTGACAGGATGCACGCAGCACGCGACAGAGCCGTCCGTTAAAGATGACGTGATAGTATGTCCCAAAGCTTGCCTACTCTTTTGCTGCACACTCAAAAGTATATACTTTTTCTTCACAAAAAGAGTACATACTTTTAGGGCGTAGTATAAGTAGGCGAATAGGGACACAGCATATGTCTCCCTCTTACACAGCTGATTCAGATGCTCAAGCTCGTTAGGATAGACTCTAACAAGCTGAGGATTTGAATCAGGTGTGTTAAACAAGGGAGACATGCACAATATGCAGAGCAGTGGGTCGCTGAGGACTGGAGTTGAGAACCCCTGTTTTAGATTGTTTTTATTTTATTCTTTATCCTAGCTGCTAATTTCAGTCAACAATTGCCATTTATGTATCAGATGGTATGTATCAGACAGTTTGTGATTACTTCATGCTTTTTAGCTCTTCACACAGTTTACGGTGACAGGAAGCACGCGACAGATCTGTCCGTTAAAGATGATGTAGTAGTATGTCCCAAAGCTTGCCTACTCTTTTGCTACACACTCAAAAGTATGTACTTTTTCTTCACAAAAGAGTACATATTTTTAGGGCGTAGAATAAGAAGGCAAATTGCGACACAGCCTTGGTCTCTACTGATTTTGTCTCCTCTATGGTTTCCTGTGTACACACCATTTACACACTATTTGTATGTTAAAAGCCTTGGCTACAATTTAACTAAACCGTAGAGCGCTCTCTTGCGCTCTCTCTCTCTCTCTGTGTGTGTGTGTGTGTAAAAGAGAGAGAAGCTGGAGACTGCTAAATTCAACTCTTTTATCTCATTCATAGTACATATTGTTTTCTGAGGTTTCATAAATTCATAAAATCCTCCTTGTTCCCAGTTCTTCGATATATGTATTACTGTCTCTAATATCCCCCCTTACAAAGGGTTAGAACAGTATAGTGAGAGAGAAAGAGAGACGACAATGGAAAGAAAAATATATTCAGAGTTTTTAATTTCATCTGTGTGTGTGTGTGTGTGTGTGTGTGTGTGTGTGTGTGTGTGTGTGTGTGTGTGTGTGTGTGTGTGTGTGTGTGTGTGTGTGTGTGTGTGTGTGTGTGTGTGTGTGTGTGTGTGTGTGTGTGTGTGTGTGTGTGTGTGTGTGTGTGTGTGTGTGTGTGTGTGTGTGTGTGTGTGTGTGTGTGTGTGTGTGTGTGTGTGTGTGTGTGTGTGTGTGAGAGAGAGAGAATCACAGTGGCTACTTCTCTGCTCTCCTGTAATTTCAGCAGATGTTTAACCTCTCTCCAGAGGAGGTGAATGTTGCTCATGCCTGAACAGTTTTAGATCTGGAGTCCCTCTCCCTACAGGCCACTGGAGGTTAATGTAAATATCAAACTCAGCAGCATGTGACTTTTAGAGCATCACTGTATTTCTCAGCACCATTTCTTTTACACAGATGCCCTGAATATCCATCAGACCAATTCTTCATATTTTTTACATTTAAAACAGTAATGTTTAAAGGTGCACTGTGTGATTTTTAGCGGCATCTGAGCGGTTTTCGGTTTTGAGTTTGCACTAAAGGGCTCAGCCCACTGCTCACCCATTCCTTTCGAAGAAGCTACGGTGGCTAAAACGGGACAAACATCTCATCGTCTGAGACAGCAGAGAATAGCCAGAGTAAGCCAAGAGTGTGTAACATTGTCACTGTTTCTGTGCCACAGTCCATTAGAAAACCACATCATGGATAAAGTTTACAAAGCCATAGTCAGGTGAGGATCATGGATCTTAACCCCCTGGGGACCAAAAACGCACCACCGCGTTTTGATTGTTTTTTTTTTTTTTTCACATAGCTGCACCATAGACTTAAAGTACTCCATCATTAATGGTCATATAAATAAAATCAATACATGACTATAAACTATAGAGGGTCTTCTTTTTTTGTGTACACTCTTATTAATATCAAAACCTTGTGTTTTTGTAAAATAAATAAATTTAAACAGGTGCGCTTTCAGCTCACTCTGTCTCGCAAAAATCTTTCTGAAACGCGTCCAAAAAAGAGCTGTAACTCATTAAATACTTGTCACAGAGACACGAAAGATCTCTCTTTATGAAGCTGAGATTCTCTTCTTTTAAATGAAGCCATTTATATAAAAAGCAACTATTCTCAGTTGATGTAATCTCTATGAAAAGAGAGAGATATCAGTATTTTCCCTTTCACCTCATTACAGCGAATGAGGTGCTAATGTGACCCCGCCCACTGAGAGCGCGTGCTATTCAAACAGTAATGTTGAGACAAGCCATGAAAACGCCCACATCCGAAGAAAAAAACCATACAGTTTATTACGGATCTAAACTCGTCCTAACCTTTTTTCAAAACCGTCTTGCTGTGCAGTGAGGAGATCCTGAGGAAAAACTTACCTCAGATACAGTTTCATTTTGAAAAGCACGGATTCAGCTGATGCAGTAAGTCATTTATTATAAGTGATTTGTTCTAATCGCGTTAGTGTCTGTATCTGTAAACTGCACAAAGACCGAAATATCAAATGCGTGTCTGATAGGAAGGAATAGACGAATTCACAGACGCGCGTGCTGTGCGTTAATTCACTTTCGCTTTCATTGGAACAAGAATCTCATGTGACATCCACATCCTTACATTAGTAGGATAACATTAGTTATCTGTATAACCAAAAAGAGTGTTTAAATATGATTCGGGTGTGTGAACGGACGTACGAACGAACGTTCATTTAGTTAGACTGTTAGAGTGTATGAAGAGTTCAGATGAGATATGAAGAGTTCAGATGCAAAATCCTCTAAGTGCCATTTGAAATTTTCTTCTAGAATGATCATTTTTATCAAGCTTGTATATATAAGTTCAGTAATTTCACTTAAATTGCAATGAAGACTACCTATTAATTGTCATTTAAGTGAAATATAAATATATACACATACACACACACATATGTGTGTGTGTGTTGTCCTTTCAATTTTTTCTTGTCTGACTCACCTGAATGAAAGGCTCATTATTATGCGTGTCTTTGTCTCTCAGGTGAGAATCACCTAATTATTCATGATGGGGCTGGCCTGTTCACGCCCATTCGCATATTGCCTTGGCAAACAAAAAAATGTTTTTCACAATATAACCCAATTCACAGTTTTATGTGAACGATTAGGAGGATGATTTTCAGATCATTGTGAAGAAAAAAACCTAGGCAACAACATCAATTAGTCAAAAGTCTTGTGGACGCATATTTAGTATGTGTTTTGTGGCCTTATTTCAGAAACTTTCATTTTTAGTTTTTACAATAACCACGCATAAACAATATTCTCTCAAAAATACAAACATGTACAAACATGTTGCCCATACATCATGGTAGCCCTGTTTCTGCTAAATATAGTGTAATTTCACCTGTGCCATTAATATGTTTATAAGCAGCTGAAAAAAACACAGATGTCAGGGCATGTCAGAACCTCTCAAGGACCCCAAATACACCTTGGTCCCCAGGGGGTTAATATATAATATAATAGCAGTAATCAGCTGATTGTATCACAAACATAACCAGCACATTTCCCCCCACATAGCTAACCCGTAATACAGTGAGGGAGAAGAACCACATGAAACTACTGTATGCAACTGTAAATTTTTTTTCTAACAGGGTAGTAAAAGTTTACCTGGCTAAATATGAGTTGTTACTGTGGCTGAGCTGGTTAAAGCATAAAGACTTGTTTAAACTCGACGCGTCCGCATGAGCCCAAAGGTGTGCGCAGCAAAAATGACATGATTGTAACAGCGTGAGCGCCTCCGCATCCCGACACCATTTACTACACACAATAGGGTTTTTTTCTCTGATTTTGAAAACTCTTCGCGACCGACTTAAAATGCTTCCAAGATCGAGTGTTTTATGGTCAATGACAAGAGTAACTACTAATCAGCGGTCTCACAAACCTAACCAGCACATTTATCCCCACATAGAACAGTCATAACACAGCAAGGGAGAACTGCATGAAACAATCCAACTGCATGTTTTACACCACTGACAAGGGAAAAGTCACTACTCACTGTGTCTATGGCTTCTAGGTTTCTGCGGCTTCTCTTTCAAAGTAGTGACGCAAAAGAGTGACTTTCAGAAGTAGGCTACGGTAGAAACATGACGTCACTATATGTCGACCTTCTTAGAAGGGAGTGCCTGTGGTTATGTAGATATAAATGTCTCATTTTAAGGTAATAAAAACATTACAGTTTATTAAGTTCTTTATACACCACTGAAAACATAGATGTCATAATTTTTTCTGTTAATGTAGATACTCAAATGTTTTACACATTGCACCTTTAAAAGTTTAGGGTCTGTTTTATTTGAACAAAGTCTCTTATGCTTACTCTAGACTGCATTTATTTTATCAAACGTACAGTAAAACAGTTATATTGTGCAATATTATACAATTTAATTTACTCTCTTTTCTATTTTATGTTTTAAAATGTAATTTATTCATATGATGGCAACGCTTGTGCTTGAGAAACATGTCTTACACCGTTTGTCATGTAAACAAAAGTTGCTGCTTAATGTTTTTTGTGACAACCATGAATCATTTTTTTAGGATTCTTTTATGAATAGCAAGGTCAAAAGTTATTTAATGGGAAGTCTTCAATGATATTATAAATGCATTTATAGTAGGGGTGCTCCGATCAGGATTTTTGGGGCCGATCACCAATCCCCAATTACTGGAAGCTGTCTCACCCGATACCGATCACCGATTACAGGGTCTATTTGAATGATTTCTATTTATCATGTAGCATTAGTTATTAAACTAAATTTAACAACAATGTACATTAAGTATTACATTTAAGAGAAGACAATGTATGATGAATTTATCTGTAATTACCATATACATTTATATGAATTTATCTGTATTGCACCTTTGTATTTATTTGCAAGCAACATGTCCAGCATACAGTACTACTTAGCAGCTTGGTTATTGGGAGCAGCTTAGGGCTTAACATACAACTTTCCTGTAGAATATAAAATAAAATAAAATAAAAGACAGAACATCTGAGTCTTTAAATTCTGCTTTAGACTTAAACTAAAAACAGCAACAAAAAGGCGATAGCCACCAGGCATCAGTTTTTATAATACACTTAAAGGACGACAGGTAGTAAAGTGCACAGCAACAAAAAATACAAATAACTAACAACTTTCATATAGGCTATCTATAAGTTTAGCTTTTTTTTGGAAGCTTATCAGATTTTGTGGGCATTTAGAGAGGAAAAGAGAGGTAGATAAAGAGGGGGGGATAGAGATTATTATATTAATTTCTCTCAATTTATTTTTTTCAAGGGCAAGAACCCTTGCAAAATTATTTTAAACAGATTAAGAAAGCCACCACTACTGGCCACATCTATATGGTTAGATTGATTTGTTTAGATCCAGTGAAGTCTGTCCCACCATGTACCTAATATAAATAAATAAAACATCTCTAGTTACCTAGCAGAGCATTTATTTAGTTCACTATTAAATAAGAAATCTGAGCGCTGAAATGTGTGTTTT
Organism: Hybognathus amarus; assembly: GCA_030378365.1. NCBI lineage: Eukaryota > Metazoa > Chordata > Actinopteri > Cypriniformes > Leuciscidae > Hybognathus > Hybognathus amarus. The sequence continues at coordinate 48,296 of JAQIUQ010002032.1, forward strand.
TAATCTCAATCTGCACACTCATTGCCACGGTGATCAGTGGATACAGTGTTCTCTGCGCCTCGCGCAGTCTTCAGTCGGCTGCAATCTATCGCTTCAATCTATTCGCGTTGCGGGCTTATTCATTTCGGTGAAATCATAAAATAAAACACAAACGTGTCCCTGCTCTGATTTAGACTGTAACCACTGATGAACATATTCAGTTTTGATGAGAAAAAAATAAAATATATCTTTATACTGTATATACGAGTGTGGATTAGAACCCGGAACCTCTGAAACGCTTGGCAAAAGATCTCCCAATAGACCATTTATAACTCAAACGTAACTTGCGGATTGATGGATTTATTCACCGGTTGAGCAGAGAGGCTGCACAGTTTGACAAGCGGCCGCGGTATGGTACACACATTGCAGATTGCTAATGAATTGTTTGTCACACACCTTGTAGAATTGCCAGAACGGTGAAGCCATTTTTATCTGGGTGTAAAAAAATTGTTCTCGTCAGTTTTGCCTTATCTGGGTGCGTTTCCCAAAAGCATCGTTAGCCAACTATGATCGCAAAGTTCCGTTGTTATCAGCATAGTTCAACGAGTCGGTGTTTCCCGAAACCATCGTTCCAACGAACATTCGCAAACAGCATCGCAAAGTTGTGTGATTTGAACGACAGCTCTCGACCTGTGGTTAGAGGCATAGTTTCTACAGTATATTGAATGACATTTGGAGGTACAAATGGAATTTACATATTTTAGTTTTTCAAAAGATTTGAAGTAACGTGTTTGAAGAGTATGCATGTGCGAACGTGCTCTACTGTGTAAGAATGAGCCAAATATTGAGTCTGGTAATAAAGCAAAACAACTGAGAACAATCAGAAATAGTCCTCAGATGAAATGTCTGTAATTTATATAAAACAAATCTAGAGTTAATTGGATCTCAAACAGTTTAATTAAAAGTAGTTATTACTCCACCACGTGCGAAACCAATGTGGTTGAACGATACTTTGCAACAGTGGGTTTCGGGAAACAGCCGTGACTAGCTAGTTGATTTTTCCAACGATGCATTATACTATGGTTGTGAATCAGCGACTACGTCGTTGTACGGAAATCGAACCCCTGATCGGGCTTTTCTGGATCGGCCTTTATAGAGATCAACGATCACACATCCCAAAGCAATTATCAGCCGATTGTAATTGGCGACTGATCGGAGAACCCTTAATTTATAGTAAATTGTTTGCTGAATAAAAGTTTTTTGTTTTTTTTATCTTACTGACTCTAAACTTTAGAACGGTATTAAGGAAGAACACTTATACATCATTACTGAAGCTCTTGCTTCTATTATTCAGCCTGTTCAGCCTTTTATGACTATAAATAGAACTGTTGTCAGATTCGACAAACATTTCCAATATTGCCATCATCTCTGTGTGCATCATTGTCATGGGGCTTATTTATTTCACAGGTGCTCGATATGTGCTGTCTGATCTTCAGCACCAGACACAGGTCAAATGATGTGGTTGATCAGAACACAATAGTTCTTGCTCTGTCGGATGTTTTTTTTTTCCTGCATCTGCTTTGAACTCATCACAGGTCGTATGGTCGCAGTTCGGCTCTATGTTCCGTTTGTGATGTGAAGAAATGCTCTGATGTGCAGATGTCCTCATTAACTGCACCTACTGGAGATGATCCCGTATTCTCAGATAATGATGTATCCTGCAGTGGACATCCAATGTTATTAGGTCGATAGTTCTTCTTCCTCTTGTTACTATTGTTCTCATCCCTTAGAAACAACCTTGGAGAACTGAATTCTCAATGCATAGAACATGTTTCTTTTTACTCTGTTGATGGTACTTGGACTCATGTCTTGAGTGTATGTGATGTTTAGATACGTGTACTTCTGACTAGGGCTGTAATCAACCAAAGAAATCCTTAGTTGACCAAGGTCTTGTCCTGCGCTACGATTAGTCGACTAAAAAAAAACAAAAAAAACGGATGTTTTGATTGAACATTTTTTAAACAATTGTCATAGAGCATTTATAAAACAACAACGAAAAAACATCGAAAATAAATAAAACTATAATAATAATACAATTCTTTGAAAATTAAGTGATTTGTTTAACTGCAAGTGAGGAGCTCTGTCCTTGGTCTATAGTGACGGTCATAATCGCGCACCTGATCACACCACACGCTGACAAAGATAATAGAACTGCTATCTGCCACATAAATGAAAAATCCTAACAAAAGCTCTGTTTATACAGGCTGTATTCTTCTTTACTTACAAAGCTATGGGTTAACTTTTGTCCAGCCGATCTGTTAGGCGTCTTAAACAACAGACAAAATAGCCTAAAAAACTATCTGAAATCTAGGCTGTGTTGTAAGATAGCATATAAGTTTAATTTTGTTTTGTTACATTATTTAGGCTACTTTCAAATGAGTCAAGTGTACAGATAAAAACCTATTAAGTAAAACAATCTATTGAGTCAGTATGATAAAGCCGTTAAAAGAGCTGCTCACGTCTTTTGCGCTGCTGAGTTCGATTTTCAAATAGGCACGCGATGTGCGCTGTCATAATGGAGCAACGCGGCTGCCACCATCGCGTACCTCCACAAATTATGTAGCCAGACAAAAGATTTAGATTTCTTGGACATTCTGTCGACCCGAAGTAGTGTAACTGAATGAATACAGCAAACCTACCTACCGGTACATCCTTTACTGAGCGCGAGCAGCAGCTGGAGCCAGTAGGTGCGGTTCCCGAGTGTGTTATGTGTGTGCGCTAAAACTGTGGCGCAGTTACAAGAAATAGCCTAAAAGCATTTAAAGTTGGGGATAAAACATAGGCTAATTATATTTAGAATACAGTTATAACTGCTTTATAAAGGAATAAATATCAGGGAGTAAATCATTGAAAATGTATTTCTATTGGCAAAAAAAAAAAATGCGACTGGTTGACCATAAGAATTTCAGTTGACCAAGATCGGCATTCAACCGATTAGTCGACTAAACGACTAAAGTTGACAGCCCTACTTCTGACACCAACACCTATACGCATTCGCTCACACATGTCAGCCAGATTGATCGAATAGCTCCTGACAGCTTCGCAGAAGGCTAATTCAAAACGTCCTTGTCCTTCGCAGCAGCGCCTGTTTATGGAACCTTGCTTAGATCAGTCTCACCTTTGCTGACACCTACAGTAGTCCATTCAGAGAAGGATTCTATTTAACAAACAAAGCGTAGCACCAGCAATCACAATGCCAGCAGAGGAGCCGCGGCTGACAGACAGGACTTAGGACATTGAAAACCAACTCTGAGGAGGAAGCTGTGAAAAGACTTCGGCAATTGAGATTTTGGACAGCACTGCTAAATGATATAATTAGATAGTGGGGCCAGCAGTGTATAAAACATCTGTTTTCTTATTCTGTAGAAAAAATAATTGAAATGGCGATGAGAAAAGGGAGGGGAAAACAGCAGAGAATCACAGTGAGAACAAGCCCGCCAAATGTGAGGTTGAAAGAAAGGCCCAAACCTCAATTAGAGAGTACATATCCACTCTACAGTTGCTTTCCATACTCATCTCATTGTTTTGTACCATAGTCCATTCTGTTTCTCCTTCAGATGCAGATTGTTCAAAAGCCATGAGTGTCAAGACGAAAGTAGGCACTCATTCACAGAGACACATAGAATGTGCTGACTTATTAGCAACATGCACTGACTGGCATGTTTTTACCATTTAACAATATTACTTATCTGTGTTGTACTTCCTGCCAATGTTATCACTGTGAAGCTGCTTCGATACAATCTGTATTGTGGAAAGCGCTATATAAATAAATGTGACTTGACTTGACTGGCTGTTGCCACATTTATTTATGCTTTGTGATAGGCTATTAGATTAATCAATGTCCTTTTTTTATTCATCAAAATAAAAAAATATCAAATATTCAAAATATAATCATCACCAGTTCTGATGGCGCACACATGGCTGTAACCAAACCCCACAGCAATGCAACTTGTTAAATTATTGGCTGCTTACTTTTATCTTTTAGCACTTTCTCAAGGCATACAGACTGTTTATAATTCAGGAACGGCACAAACTTGAAGGATGTTTTGACTTTTTTTCCCTATTGTTATCGAATAAAGGAATACTGTTGATATATACCTTAGTTTTATCACCCAGGGTGCTTTTCCCTCACAACGGCAAAACTCACTGCTTCATTACCATAGTATGATGCATCACTGAATAAATCAACTTGCTAGTCACGACGGTTTCTCGAAACCATTTTGCAAACATGTCGCAAAGTGGTCGTTCTAACCCTGTGACGTCATGCACATGGTGGAGTAATAACTAATTTTAATGAAACAGTTTGAGATCGAATTAACGCTAAAACTATTTCTCATTTTTCTCATTTTATTTTTTTTTCTTTGGGAAACACTGACTCATTGAACTTTGCTGATAATGTATGCTGGAACTTGCAAACATTGTTGGCTAATGATGCTTTTGGGAAACGCACCTCAGGCTGGCTGTGCCTTTAATAACCAGACCTGTTTGAATGCCATATTCTCCTTCACTGTATCTCAGGATCATTTTTAACTGATTTCAAAACTCTATATTCTAAATAATAGCAATGGAGACGTATGTATATATGAAGAGTTTCAGATGCAAAAGCCTCTAAATGTCATTTGAAATTTTCTTCTAAAATGATCATTTTATCAAGCTTGTATATTTTAGTTCAGTAATTTCACTTAAATGACAATTAATAGATATATCTTTAATTGCCATTTAAGTGAAATTACTGAACTAAAATATACAAGCTTGATAAAATGATCATTTTAGAAGAAAATTTCAAATGACACTTAGAGGCATTTGCATCTAACTCTTCATATATATATATATATATATGTGTATGTATATGTATATATGTATATGTATATATATACACACACACACACACACACACACACACACACACACACACACACACACACACACACACACACACACACACACACACACACACACACACACACACACACACACACACACACACACACACACACACACACACACACACACACACACACACACATATATATATATATATATATATATATATATATATATATATATATATATATATATATATATATATATATATACAGGCAAATCTTTTTTTTTTTTGCTTTTATAGATTATCACAACTGTATCTATTTTCTCACATCCCCCTTCACCCTGTAACTATTAAATAGACATACTAGGTATTGTAATGTAAATGAAAAGAGCCTTTATTTCAGCCTGAAAGTGTTTGGAAACATCGTCCTGTAAACTGGCAACAACAGACTATTATGAATATGAACCATAAATAAGGTCATTTTAATAGGATAATTAGAAGTGCCAGAGCGTGACTTGAGATTGATTCTGTGAGAGTGAGGATGGGGCCTTGATTTTGCAGCTTTACTTGCTGCTCACAACTGTGTATGTCTGGTCCCGAAATCGCTACCGCGCAATGACTAAAGTTCCAAGATGTCAGCGCCATATTGGGATACTGGCGGCTTCAGTTCTGATCAATAGAACAGAGTGAAGGGGCGTCTTCCATCTTTTTTCTACAGCCTATGGTCCCAACCTGCCCTGCAAATAAAGTGACAATTTGTCACTTATATATTACACTTTTATATGGACAAATAAGTAGCTAGCTGTGGCTTTGCAAAGCGAAATTCAGGCACTCAGCTTTTCTTAGGTTTTAGCTATGTTCTTACTGTGTGTTGACATTGTGAATTGTAGTGCTTTTCAAAAACCAATTTTTTCCATCACTAACAGTAAAGTCATGTTTTAAACATGCCGTTTTTGGGTGACATTGCAATGTCAGTGTTTTCATACAAACATGTGTGATTTCATTAAAATTATGTGACTAAATGGTGACATTAGTGACAATATATTAATTATAATTGTTTTTTCTTCTCATTTTTCACAAAAAATTGTCATGCATATGCACATTTTTGCAATGCACTTTTTTCGCCACTTTTCACCTAGCAGACCACAACCTGATATGCAGCTGTTTATTCTGGTTTGATTTAACTTTTACAATGGAAAACCTCAAGGGCTGAGGGTGTCATTTGTGACCAGGCCTACATGTAAATTACTTACAGCAAACTTAAGTCAAACCATTACATTAATAACTGAGGCAAGCTCCACCTGTGCTCTTCCAGCAAAATCTTGCCATCAGAGGCCTCTGTATTCCTATGGGTGAGTGATATCCAACATTGCTGCCAGCAGTTCTCTTTTTGCGATTGTCAAGTTGATGTCACATTTTTCTAGGGAATTTCCCCTCTGCCAAGCTCCGAATGTGCTTGCATTATTTTTTTTGCTGGTTTCTCAGAACTCTTGGAAGGCCTTAATAAAGGAATGCTTTTGTTTTTAAATTATTCACAAATACAGTGAAAAAAAAAGCCATAGAAATCCTCAGAGCTGCTTCTGGAATCCAAGCACCTGCCTCCTATAATCCACTTTGCTAAGTAGCACTCTAAATCATTTCCCTAAAATCTCTGTGTCTTTTTCATCGGATTAATTTTCAGTGAATAGCCTCTGTCATTTCCAATTTGCTCACCTAAGCATTTCCATGGTGAAGCTTGGCACAAATACAAAGCACTAAAGGCATGCACTCATTCTGGATGTATGTTTGAAGCATGGAAACCTGAATCCTTCTCTCAAGAGCTTTCATCAAAACCATTCCTGCTAGTGTGTCCACTGCATTAGCACCCATCACCAGTACAAAGAGCTGTTATCAGGGGTCTATCTGCTGAGTAATGGATAAATTGTAGATCAAAGTGGGGCCTCTGAGACCTTCTAGAGATCCACTTTTTACATCCTGCAAATAACCAGTGCCCAAATAGAAGAGGCGTCAGAAACACAGAGGAGCGCATAGTTGCACTTAACAGACTCTGTCCACTCCACACCTCTCTACCGTTCTGCATGTAGCATTTTTCCTTGATGCCTCTTTATTCCCAAAATTAGAAACATTCACCAAATTTTGACATGCTGTTCTGGCATGATGGTAATCGATGGTTGGCACCAATTCTGCTTTCGGGGTTTGAAAAATCCCAGACTGATGTCCAACCAGGTGCGTTTCCCAAAAGCATCGTTGGCCAAGCCATGGTCGCAAGTTCCGTCATTATCAGCATAGTTCAAAGAGTTGGGTGTTTCCCGAAACCATCGTTCCACGAACATTCTCGCAAACAGCATCGCAAAGTTGTGTGGTTTGAACGACAGCTCTCTCGACCTGTGGTTAGAGGCATCATTTCTCATATTGCATCACATTTGGACGCAGAAATCCTAATCTCTAGCAAAATAAGCAAGCTGACATTTCAAGTACAACCGGCGCCTTTTATTTTAGTTTTTCAAAAGATTTAAGTATCCGTGTTTGAAGAGTGCGCATGTGTGAACGTGCATACTATGTAGAACGAGCCAATATTGAGTCTGGCAATAACAGCAAAACAACTGAGAACAATTAGAAATAGTCCTTAGATGAGACGTCTGTAATTTATATTTTAAAAATCTAGCGTTAATTGGATCTCAAACAGTTTCATTAAAAGTAGTTATTACTCCACCACGTGCAAAACCAACGTTGGTTGAACTAACACTTTGCGACACAGTGGGTTTTGGGAACAGTCTGTGACTGTAGCTAGCAATAGTCGATTTCTCCAATCGATGCATTCGGAATATGGTAGTGAAGCAGTGAACTTTGTCATTGAATGGAAACTCACACCTGGACAATTGTACTTTTGGCTGAAATGTTATGTGTAATGTTTATGGATCAGATTGGAAAGCTTTCTGTTTGTTGCTGGCTACAGCTGACTTCAAGCCAATTGAATGTGTGTTCAAACAACAGCTATGATTAACATTTTGATCATTGCATTATACTGTAGGAACAAATTAGGCCTAAATAATTTACCTTGAGAGTTCTTGAAAATGTTTCATTTTGAAGTTAAATGACCTCTTATAATGATGTTGTTATTGTTGTTTTTCATTTAATTTTTTAACTTATTTGAGATCTAACTTTAACCGGGTCTTTGGAGATGCATTTTGTGTGGAAGTTTCCGAAAAAATAAAATAATAAATAATTATATAAAAGAAAGTATTTTTTTATCTGAATCTAAATATATTTCAATTTAAAAGTTTCTCTTCTCCACAGGGCTTCCCACTGGGCTTAATGATGGTCATATTCAGACCTGGACAGACGGTTTGAGAAGAAGAGACTGGCATGACAACGAGAGCATCAGGAAAGACGAACAATCGTGTCGGTATGCACGCTAAATCCTCAACTATTTCAGATTAGACCTTTTCTTTCTTTTGATTGATTGTTCCTTTCAAAGCATATGCAAACCTCACATTATCACAGCATAAATGACATCAACCGGACTAAAGGGGGATGATTTAGATGATGATGACGTTTTCTTTATGGCTTTCATTTAGGGTAAGACATTATTTTAGAATCCCTGCCAAGCTGTCTCTGTAAATCAACTGGTTGCCCCTGTGGCTAAGAGACTTTATTGATCCATCGGAATTTATGGCTGGTTAATAATGTAAGGGTGTCTTTTTGCTGTGTTAAATTTTAGCTGCATTATGTCCTCGGCAGTTAAGGATATAAATGGCTGTCAAGGTGCTTACTTTGGTGTTTTTTTTATTTATCCAGTGATTTTTGTACTTTTTTTAAGGACTGACCCAAGGTACTCTTAGATAGCAGATATGGTTTTTGGCTAAGCACAATTTACCCAGTCTCAGACTTGTTTCAACAGTTTCAACTATAAATCAGTCAATAATTGACATGGATAGTTATTATTGGCATTGTGCCTGGCGTAACACCAGGCTCATATGCATGTGTCCACGTTTGAATGTGATGTAGCAATCTGGGAAAAATCTTATTAATTACATTTTAATATAATAATTATAATAATTATTTGTTACATTTATATTGTGCTTTTCTGGGTTCTCAAAGCACTTTACATATGGAAGGAGGAATCTCCTCAACCACCACCAATGTGCAGACATCTGCCTGGAAAGTCTGTTTTTGTGTTGTGAAAGATGTTTCTGTGTTGCTTTTGCTCCTTACATAGCCTCTATTTTCTAAGTGCCTGCATTTCCTTTTGGGTGAATGCATTTTGACATAGCAGTCCTTTTACATTAGAAATAATTTTTAACTGCAGACAAACAAAACTAACTCTAAATCCCCAATTCTAAATTGCAAGTGCTCAGGAAATCAAATAATTGGGTCCTTTAGGTTAACGTTATTTGTCTGCAGATTAAAATGAATAAAAAGATGTCCCCAGAAAGAGGCTTGTTTTAGCCCTTTGGAATAAAAAAAGTCACTGTATTAGGCAGGAGATTTGTCAGATTAGAGGGAGGATGGCATTCCTGGCGCCTGTTGGCAGGACCATGTCCTTCTGCATATGGCCCACTCTGCCCAACTGTTCGGTGTTGACCTTCCACGTTAGAAGCGTGATGCACTATTCTATCAGAGGGCTTTCAGTGCACACCATCTGTTGTGACAAAGCTTATGATAGCAGCATCAGTTATAAAAATCCACCCTCTAATTTTTCATGAATCTAGTTCATTGGAGATGGTTGTACATGAATGCCAGAGAAGAGTAAAGGATCTTCCCAGATCAATTTAGACATGGACAACAAATTACAATGCTAGTATCGTATAAGCTGTCAACTCCAAACTTGGGGCTGTTTACTCCTGGCCACTTCATTTGTTTCTCAGATCGGATAGCTATCTGATTTATCAAAACGATTCCATTTACACCTGGTCACATAAATGTGTTTTTGCAAAACGGATATAAATCCGATCTTCAATTCCCGCGCTATATGCAGATTTAATGAAGTGCACCGAAAGCAATAGATAAGAGCTGCATTCTATTGATCATCTGCTAATTTCAAAATCAGCAAAGACTGCGATAAGAGAGAGCGGCCGGCAACAGAACTTGTAAGATCATTTCGTTTCTTTACTTTTAATGAAGATGGTAGTGTTAAATCGTCTGCGACTTACTTTCACTCTGATTTGCGATAGATTGCGGTGCGCTGAACTCATAGGCACTCAGCTGCTCATCTGAGGTGATGCGTGTCGCAGTAGCGTCGTCATATCTGACTGAAAATAGCATGACATATGGCCTATAACACCTTCTCACACGTTTATTTTTTTAGCATTTTTGGAGAATAGTAACATTTGCATATGTGGTTTCAAGAACCAGATGCATTTACACATGTCCAGTTTCGTCTGGAATGCGGCCCAGACCACCTTCTGAAGTGGTTTGAGCGATCGGATTCAAATCCGCCTCGAATGTGTTTCGGGGGCATTTACACTTGGTCTTTTGCCCTCATGCATTGATAAGTCTTGGCGCACAACACTCTGTTGCTAGTTTGTGGTTTGACCCTTCACTGACCACTTTCGATACATTTTCCCCTCTGCTGACCAGGAACAAACCACAAGCCATGCCGTTTTAGAAATACTCTGACCCAGTCGCTTTGCCATAACAAAATCGGCCCTTGTCAAATATATATATTTTAAGTGCGCTAAATTATTTTACACTTTGAAGAAGCAACATACAGGGAAATCTATATCTAACAGACAAATCACAATTGACAGTGACTTTCAATAATAAGTGTGAAGATCCTGGTGTTTAAAATAGTTATATACATCTCATTGTGAAATTTGCAAGTAGACATAGAACAGAGGTCTAGCTAATCCAATGCAGATAAAGTATTTATCAGATAAAATGCTGGTTGTGCAATTACACTAGCTGAAAAAAAAATAATATTTTGCTTCTGTTACGCACACTGCCTGTCAGTGATCAAACTCACAATGATGAAGCTTTGCCCCACAAGTTCTAATAACAATAATAAACACTGCATGGAGCTGTTGTACAACGCTTTTAAGAGGCAAACACATGTACACACTGAGAGCTTGTGCGTAGGAGTATTAAAATCTGTAATTTTGCATTATGATTTAAATGTTCTGTTTAACTCTGTTATCATGCCAGAAAATGCCAGAGGAGTGGGTGTGAGGTTATTGTAATTATGCACGTCACAGTGAGATGACTTTGTGCTGAACTGCACAAAGAGATACATTAAATGCATATGGAAAGTTTATATATGTAACACACACTGGCACACACACACTGGCACACAAACACACATAAATATTACTGAGTTGTGGTTCAGTATTATTTATGTCCTTGGTATATGACCGAAGATGTCTATAAAATATATATCTGCATTTGTCTATCCTTTTGATCTTTCACAATATGTATATATATGTATATATATATACTATATATATATATATATATATATATATATATATATATATATATATATATATATATATATATATATATATATATATATATATATATATATATATATATATATATATAAACAAATCTTTAATTGAAGTAAAATAATCAAAAGTGTGGGTAAATCACATTATGAAATAATAATAATGTCTCAGGTTAGGCATGTAGCCATGGTTCTCTGAGAATAGGGAATGAGACACTGCGTCTTCTAGGAGTCGCTATAGGGAATATAGCGTATAGAGTCTAAACATGACAACGAACTTGACATTGGCAGGCAGCAACCTATGAGGTCACTAGGTGAGTGTATAAAAGGGCATCGGTGCAAAACGTAATCCACTATCGAGGAATACCGAAAGTATGGCATAGGGATGCAGTGTCTTGTTCCCTATTCTCAGAGAACCATGGTTACATGCGTAACATGAGACTTTGCCTTTCTAAAGGGAACTCCTGCTGCGTCCTCTAGGGATCGCTATGGGGAACGGAATACCCACGCTGCCATGCTGAAGGGATGAGGGCCCTATTGGCTTAGCTAAGTTCGAAGGACTCAAAGTCCTCAGCCCTAAGGTGCACACCAGCAGGATAATCATATGAGAATCAGCTTCTCAAGAATGGAGGCCTCAACAGGGTGAGTCTAGAAGAGAGGAAGTCTAACTATGTTCATATTCAGGCCAGCATCAAAAGAGGCTCACAGAGAGCCTAAATTTCAGAATTTCTTTCAAACAGAGTAGAAGTCTCAAACAAGATTCCTAGAAACTCTCTAACCCACAGCAGGAAAAGCTCAGAAGAGCTAAAGAAGAGCCTTAAACATAGTGTGACTACCCTTCCACCTAGCCTAGCTTTAGGAGTGGGGGCCTCAGCATGATGACTCTCAAAAACGGAAAGAGAACTAACATTGCCCCACGCTCAGTATATCTTGCAAGGTGACTCACAAAGAGCCTACCACTCGCAATTGCTATCCTAGCGGAGCAGAGGCCTCAAAAAAGATCTCTCTAGCAAGAGGAGGCCTAACAATACTCACAGTGGCCAAGACGGCTCACAGAGGGCCTAACAGCTTAGCAAGCATACCTTAGCTCTAGGGAGCAGAGGTCTCAGCATGACAACTCTCAAAAACGAGAGGATATCTAACAACGCCGCTACATTCAGGATACCTTGTAACAAGGCTCCAAAGTGGCCCTGACAACTCGCAAATGGCTATCCTAGACTGGAGGCCTCAACAAGATAACTATCTCTTGCAAGAGGAGGCTGAAGCAACGCTCATCAGTAGACAAGGAAGGTCACAGAGAGCCTAACGACTTAGCAAGACTGCCCACACTCTAGGAGCTGAGGTCTCAGCATGATGACTCCTTGAAATGAGAGGAGAGATATTAAAATGCCCCTGACTCAGAATATCTTGTAAGGAGGCTCACAGAGAGCCTATAACTCAATATCGCTATCATAATCGGAGCTCTGGGGAGCAGAGGCCTCGAATAAGATAACTCTCTCAGCAAGAGGAGGCCTAACAATACTTGCAGACAGCCAAGGAGGCTCACAGAGAGCCTAACAACTTAGAAAACAGGAGTGCCAAGCCTAGGATTGGAGGTCTCAGCATGATGCCTCTCTAAAATCAAGAAGAGACCTAACAATGCCCCACACTTATGGGCATTTGCAAGAAGGTTCACAGAAAGTCTACAATTGGCAGTTACTATCCTAGCAGAACCTGCTGCCTTGTCAAGCTCTGAGGATAAAGGCCTCAACATGATGACTATCAATGTGAGAGGAGGCCTACTTACTTCCGACACATAATACATCTTACCAAGGAGGCTCACAGAGAGCCTGAGCTACTTGATAATGCTATCCAGGCGGAGCTCTGGGGAGCGGAGGCCTCTAAAATCGATTATCTATCACGGGATGAGGCCTAACAACATTCCATAGTGCAGGGAGTAACCAAGAAGGCTCAGAGTCTCACCTGGAGTTCAGCTATTTAGAACTGTTATCCCAGCTGAGCTATTTAAGTGCAGTGACCAAGGAAGCTCGCAGATAGCCTAACAACATGGACATTTACTGAGGATTTACTGACTGAGGCCATTGATGCATACCCATATTTCTGCATCCCCTCCATCCATATCAGCATAGTTTACATGTAAATGATGGATGCTTGCAGAATATGGCTTTTCCCAAGATCTCCACAACTCAATGAAGAGTTGTTTGAATGAAGATCTGGGAGAAAGGGAAGAGCCATACGAACTGGGGGGCAGGAACATCAGAAATCTGTGTTGATCTCAACCGCCACATCCTGCTCGTCTCCTTGAATTGGATGTCGCTGGAGAGATCGAATTCATCCTCCAGTAGCTTGCTCTCGTAAGCTGCTTATGTGCAAGAGATACTCAAAACCTGAAATCTGTGAGCCCCAATAATTGTGGCCAACATGTACAGTATTGGAGGAAAACATATATTTCATAATGTGAGTTTCCCACCACTTACAATTATTTTACTTCAATGAAAAGTTTGATGTCTGCGAACTTTTTCAATGCAATATCAAAAGGATAAACAATGGAGATTTATTTGTACAGCCATCTTGATCTTTGAGCCATATTTACCAGGGCTGCAAATAATTCTGACCACAACTATATGTTTAAAAATACATGCATGAATACATACTGACACAGACAGACAATCATTTGTTTTGCAGGATTATCTCTTAATGAGTCCAAGAGCTGGCAAAAGCAGAAAGTAATAATAACATAATTTCAAAACTTTACCATTCTTGTAGTTCTACCAGAAAGACTCAGGAGATATAGTAATGTACAAAGCATTCATTTATTGACAGCCCAGCTTGCAACCATTTATAAAGTTATTTGTCTTGGCCCAGCCCGTAGTGCATAATGCAAGGGTAGCGGATCTGCATTTCCTTTCTGAAAACGAAGGCAGGGACACAGCCGACCCCGGGGAGGTATGGACAGGACCATCCTGTTGGTGGTGGGGAGGGCAGGGGTAATCGTTTGCATCAGCAATCTGCAAACTCAAACATGTGTAAGTGCTGATCTTTTATACAGCAAGTATTAGGACATGATTGGATAGATGATACTAAAAGATAGAGGAAAATGATGGTGAAGGTAATAATTGAATTAAGTCTTCCTAGCAGAACTTATTCTAAACTTTCATTTCTCACTTGAATTAATAGTCATTAAATGGTATTGACTTTTCTCTAATTCTGGGAAAATTGCATGTAGTTTAAAGAATAATAACATTACACATGCATACCATTTGTGCCACTGAGTTTTTGTGCCATTGATTATTTTTGTTTTGTTTGTCATATAACATCAAAATATGAAAATATCTAGATGCATTTGATAAAATGCAAAGTTGTTTTGTTTTGGAAACATTCTATAATTTCTACTTAGTGCACATCAAAGAGGATGTCTTGCATTGAATTTTCTGTTCTCAGCAAGATATCAGACAAAAGATCTGTCGGAATGCATTAATTACACTGATAGGACGGTGGTTTGTTTTTGACTTCATACTGTCATAAATAAATTCCCCATAGGACTATGAAAATCAAAGGTGAAATGTTGGAAAAACCAATCCCCTCTGTATAAATATCCTGTTTTCAGTTATGAAGTTTGGTTAAAGCAGCAGCATAAGAAGTAATTAACGTTTTGATCAGTTTCAAATCTCCCGTACAGATAGATGAGACAATATTGCTACCAGCACTCTGTTGTAAAACCGTTTAGCTTAGATGTAGAATATTAGTTTGTCAATGAGTTCTTTAATTGGTTCCAAGTAAAGTAAAAACGTCTCAGGTTACGTATGTAACCCTGGTTCCCTGATAGGGAATGAGGCACTGCTTTTAAGGTGCGGTGGGAACGCTCTGCGGGAACTCCATACCCACTACAACATAATGAGAAATGCCCGTTCTGTGTGAAGTCATTGTGCACACTAATAAGCAAGCAACCTAGCCCCAGGAGTGGAGAGGTCTGAGGTCATAAAACCTGACAAAAGTATGCGAAGAGGACCATCCTGCCGCATTACAAACGTCAGAGAAGGGAAACACCCGAATTTAAAGCCCAGAGGCCACCATACTCCTCATAGAATGGTCCTGTACAGCCATAGGTGAAGGCTGTCTGGGCCATTTCATAAGCCAATGAGAACAGCCTCAACTATCCATTGCTCATTACCTGTTTAGATGCAGGGGACCCTCTCTTGAGTGACCCATAGCAGACAAATAACTGCTCAGACACCAAAGGGCAGCTCTGTGAATGTAGGCATCCAATATCCCAACTGGACACAACAGATTAAGTTGTTCCTGATCTTGGCTATTAAAAGGTGGAGGATACTAGGCCTGCAACACTATTGGGCCCCCCAACATTAGCTGGGACACATAACCCGGATTCCGGGTAAAGAAATGCTTTTACCATAACAGGTGCACATTCCAGGCATGAAGGAGCAACCAACAGGGCATGCAAATCTCCAATTCTCTTGATAGAAGAAAAAGCAAGGAGAAATAACGTTTTCAAAGTGAGGATTTTTCTGAAACCTCTTCAATGGGCTCTCGAAGGGAGCCAATGCCAGACCCCTCAAGTACAAAGGCCAAATCTCAAGCCGGTGCTCTAGAGGTCTCAACCTCAATGTACCATGGAGAAACGAGTAATCAGAGGATCTCTCCCGATAGAAACCCCCCCCCCCCAGAGGAGTGTGGAAGGCCGATGTAGCCGCCACATACACCTTTAAGGGAGAGGTCTTGCAAGAAATCAAGAACTGTACCGACAGGGCAATTAACAGGATCTCGGTGACGTTCACCACACCAGGTGGAGAATAAGTTCCATTTCAATACATATAGTTTTCTCGTGGAAGGAGATCTGGATTGGAGAATGGACTCAACAACCTCAGTTGAGAGACCAGATTCTATGAGCGGGCCCCCTCAGAGGCCGAGCCCACAGTATCCAAAACTCCAAATGAGGGTGAACGTGAAAGATATCGGGAAATGCTGTACCGCACACCCACAGGTGTAGTGTCAACCACACCCAATACATCACATAAAGTCCACGCAGAGCTGGATGCATGAGGGAGAACCAAATAGAGTAATGCGTTGTGCAAACGATGTGAAAGGTCGACTTGACTTAAGCTTGACCAAAGTTCTCCCTGAGAAGTCCCACCACCTTAAGGTGAGGTCTCCAATCCCTGGGCCTCAGCCCCTGCCTCAACAGGATATTTGCTCTGATAGTACGTGACCATCAGTGTGTTGTTCGCCATTCGCCGAGCGACCACTCATGATTACCCCCAACTTGTGAGGGAAGCATCCGTCGATCAGCACTATCAGAAGCCCTCAACATTCCGAACCGAGGCACATAGGCATAGATATATGCATGACCTTGATCATGCAAAAATGTATTTCCCCTCCGGAGAAAACTCCTTGGTCCTGAGCCACCAACTCATGTACTGAAAGGCCAAAAGTAATTACGTTGGATGCAGCTGCCATGAGACCCACCACTCTAAAACTGTTTCACAGTGAGAGACTGGCCTAGAAAAACCCCATTACGGCTGTGAGAATCGCTACACCTAGAAAAGTGGCCCTCAGAGCACCCTCTTCTTGGCATTGAGCGGCAACCCCAACATCTTTAAATGAGACAGAACGACTTCTCGATGCTGAACTACCATATGCTCATATTGAGCTAGGACCAACCAATCATTGATATTGTATAGATACGCAGAATGCCCTGTTATGCTTCGCCCCTGAAAGCAAACCTCGGATTTCAGGGATGCTTTATAGTTTCCTGGTCAATGATGTCACCCACCTATGACGTCTCGGGCTTCCATTGGAAATGATTTTGCATGTGCTTCACGATGCAATCACGCAGAGCGTTCCCACCACGTCTCAAACACAGTTTGAGTTCCCTTGAAAGGGAACCACATTGATAAAAAATTTTGTTTGTTTTTTGAATAATTATAGTTAATGAAAATTTGAATAGTTACATAATGGAACATATTTTATTCTGGAAAAATATAGCAAAGGTGGAACTTAAAAAAATAATAAAATAAAAAGATAATTGTGACTTATCTCACAGTTCTTCCTTTTCCCCCTCACAATTGTGATTTACATCTTACAATTCTGACTTCTCACAATTGTGATTTATATTTCGCAATTCTAACTTTTTTATATAAAGTTGGAGTTGTGAGTTATGTCAGAATTGTGTGATATAAAGTCACAATTGTGAGTTATAAGGTTAAAATTGAGAGATATAAACTTCATTATATAAACTTGGGAATATGAAAGAAAAAAAGTCAGAATTGTGAGAAAAAAGGTTTTTATTTATTTATTTATTTGTTTGTTTTCCATTGCAGAAACTTTTTTTCAATCAATTGGTGCACTGATGACAAATAAAGTCTGAATGATATATTTTTTTATGTTTTTATTTATTTTATTTATTCTTAAGTGTGTCTATCCAACTTATTTTTAGGATAAAAGCAGACATGGCCATTTGTATGTGAATTTGTCTGGTCACCAGTGTCGTCTGCTTCCAGTTATTTTAAGCTGTACCGAACAGCTAGTTATGCGACGTGATATTGCAAAATTAGTTATTCTTTCCATATTATTTTAATGTACTGTATTGTCCTAATTATAAACACTAAGTATTGCAAATGGTTTTTCAAATACTTAAGGTTTACTACACTTTGTTATTCTTCTAGTTATTTACTTATAGTGCCTAATGAATCAGAAGTCACACATTCACAGAAAAATAGCTTACTTCCCTGTTGCATATGAAAGTGGGTACTTAGATGTTTGAGAGCTGTTTTGGTTATGCTAGATGTCCGTATCCATTTGGCATTTAAACATTCGGGAGAGGATAAAATGATGGTTAATGATTCAGGAAGATGTTGCTCAGGATAATATTAGTGGCACTGTTCAGTCAATTACTTACTCAGGACATAAGAAAACCATTCAAAGTA
Organism: Hybognathus amarus; assembly: GCA_030378365.1. NCBI lineage: Eukaryota > Metazoa > Chordata > Actinopteri > Cypriniformes > Leuciscidae > Hybognathus > Hybognathus amarus. The sequence continues at coordinate 66,546 of JAQIUQ010002032.1, forward strand.
GAATCATTTCTGATGAAAAGGGGCTGTACAGCCTACTTTGCATGTGCTTTTTTCATGTTTCATCAAAGGATGCATGTCATCTCAAAACTTCAGACTTGTTTTTAGCACTTTAAAGGGATAACTTGCTACACAATCCGAGTAATCCAAAAAATGAGTAGAAACTCCTATCTACTCAGCCTTATGAGAGAGCTTAGATGATAGTTTTCCATGTAGAATACACACACACAGAGAGAGAGAGAGCTCACACAGAAACATTCAGGTGTACAGAAATGTTTCAAAGCTGCTCCAGAATTTGTATTAGTCAAATTGCTTTATAACTCAATTGCTACATTATATTTCTCAAAGCTCAAATGCTCATTTGAGGCGGGTTCGACTCTGGAGTCAAGCTTTTAAAAATGACCGTTTTTGAAAGTCCAAAAAGTTGTGGTGGTCTCAAAGCTCCAGGGCCTTCAAGGCATTGACCCGAGCCTGAGAGAGTACAATCTGGCTGGTCTCCACCATGGAGGAGCTTTGAAAATCATAAAACCTCAGGAAAAGATGGGTGGATTTTTCTGAAAGAGCATCCCAGTCATGGCGTACCTCTCCTGGGCATGAATAAAGCCCCTGGTGGGTTTAGGGGCAGCAGTTACACAGCGATTAAGTGTGATCTCTTTCACACCGATTAAGTGTGATCCACTGTTCCCACATTTAAAAAGAACATTCCTAGTTTGGAGAAGAATACATTTTGGAGTGTTACAAAAAGAAAGCAAAAGCAAAAAAAAAATAAAAAATGGATATTTGTTTTATTTTTTTTATTTGGATATTATATATTATTATGGATATTGTAATTTATATATATATATATTATATATATATATATATATATATATATATATATATATATATATATATATATATATACATACATATATATACATGAATGAATGAAATAATCTTATTAAATACTTTTTTCTTGTTTTTACTTTTTAAGTGTTGTTTAGGTGTTCCCTTTATTTTTTTTGAGCAGTATATATATATATATTATATATATATATATTTTTTTTTTTCCCCATATCAAATGTTCATAAGTTACACATGCAAGAATAACAACAAAACATTTCCAGGCACAGTGCTAAGGCTGTAAGTAAAATATGCAGTTTTTAAACTTTGTTACACAATGGTGTCTTGTCATTATGTGGACATATATATATATTTTTAAGTGCTTCATGTTCAAAGATAATATCTGGTTATTATATCTATTGGTCCCTCCTAACCCCAAAAAGCTAGAAGAAATCTAAAATGCACGCCAAACCAATACTCGGGTCTTAGGAGGATTTTAAGAAATAGTACCTGTCTGAACTTGATTAAACATAAGAAATAACTGATCACAGATCAGGCATTGCAATAAATATGGTTACTTATATGTTTGTGGCGTTGCTGGCAGATCCATATCGTAAAAGTCTGTTTGCAAAGCCTGCTTTGAAACTACGACTGAATTACTGAATAATCCACAGTGAAATGTACCAAATACTAACAATCCACTGCTGAGACATTCAAATTGTTGAAAAAAAAGAAAACTTTCCTAGGATCCATTGGAAGGTAATGCTATTGATCCTGTATCGATCTTTTCTCGTTCTCAGGTCATAATGCACTACAATGCGCTCCAGTGAGCAGAGCCAAAAACTCAGTGATGTAGATAGGCGTTGATCTTCTGCAAAGCGGTATTTCACTGCCCTGTGATGTCACAAGTCTCCTCTTTTGAGATTCTGCTGTTTTCTGGCCTTGGTTTCAATAACAGCAGTTTTTGGAATAACAAGGAGGTTTTGAGTTTTGAAACTTACAGGGTATTTTTATAGTATAAGGAAGGCTTAACTTTCAAAAGATCTTTAAAAATTAATTTAATTCTAGTATCCTGTCATTATTGATTTGAAAGCACTCTGTACATACATACACACTTTTTGTACCTCATCACAGTTCTAAAGATTCTGCTCTTCTTTCTCACTTTAGTAGTAGTTGATTCATCCATTTGGCCAAGACTACAAGTTATAAAAACTAATTTATGGCTGTAGTTTCTACACTTTTGTTGTATGGAAAAGAGCAGCACATGGTGGTGAGCAGAGACTTTTTATATGAATATAACTTTAATGATAAGTAAGGTTTCCATCAACTTTGACAGGTAGACACAGTGGAAAGTGGCTGAGACCAGAATGTACACTGCAGAGCCAGCAACTCAGTCAGCATGTTAAGCCTTCATACTAGAGTATGTCTGGTCAGCATTCAGCAAAAGGCCAGGCTCATTGGTTAAGCTGCTGTCAGCTGTTCAGTCAGTAAAATAATAATAATAATAATAAACTGTCAGTTTAGTGGCACTTTCTATCTTTGGAGTGGTGATATATGCCATTGTTAGGACACACATGCTCACTTTGCCAATGTCCTGACTGTGTTCCGCATGGTTGCTGATGTCAGACTGCATCTGTTTCAGGAAAAGGGGAACATGGGAAACCATACCCACTCGTAGAGGATGAGTGTGATGACTCGGTATACAAAGAGAACGGCTTCAACATCTACGTCAGCAACAATATTGCTCTGGACCGCTCTCTTCCTGACATCAGACATCCAAAGTAAGTATAGATCTCACAGCATGTTCACAGCAACCAGCCTCCAGAGATGCACAGCTTGAGCTAGACATCAGTGTTTTAACGATCCATGGCAGGCCATACTTATGCAATGTGTTTAATTAATGATTTTGTCTTAAATGAGGAATTAATTTAATTAGGATTGATTCATATAATGATTTCAAGGCTTATATATTTTTTTGTTAGTGTACCTTTTGCTGTAAAAATGCATAAAAACAAGGAAAAGCCAGCATAACTATAAGGTTTTTAGCTTATTTACTTTTACAATTTGGAGGATAAAGCTTTGAGATTGTACCTCAAGCATCCTTGACTATCAGTAGTCCCTGTCTATTATTGTCACAAACTGCTTTGACACAGTTGAGGATCCACATGCAGTTTTATTAGGGCAATCCACAATCAAGTTCAAAATATAGGCAAGGGGTTAAAACCATGGAGCAAACTATCCAAACAATAACCAGCCAGAAAACACAGGCAAACAGGGAAATACAGGCAGAAGTCAAAACCATTACATGGGAAAATCGGAAAGAGCGCACAGTAATGACAACACTAATAAGCAGTCCCTCCAGGATTTCACAACCTTTTTGTGTGATTTTCGTCATCAAAATGACAAAATTTGTTTAAAAAAATTGGATTGTCTAAAAAATACACAAATTTACACACAGATTTTTTTAAATTTGTGTCTAAAAAATCCAGAAGTAATTTCCAGAAATTTTATAATTAACATTAACAACGACAACAGCAGGTAGATTTGGTGACTGTCACTTTAATACATACTACTGTAATGACATACGCTCCAATCAGTTATTACTGATTGTTTTATGTAAATGCTCGCCGAGATTTTTGAAGTAATTGTAGCTATATGTGCATTTTGTTCAAGCGCCATAAAGAGAATTCAATACTCTAATGCTGACAGGCGGTGACACCAATCAGTCAGTTAGTCGCACACACACTGCAGTCAGAGAAAGACTGTCACTCAACTGGCTGAAGTTCATGGCATACTGCACTTTTAATAATTGTTTTAGTACCATCGAGCATATCATATTTTTTGTGATGCCATTCATGTTTAACACATTAATAAGTTTGCCGTAGCCTACTGCCCAATGAAAACTGTTCGAATATCGTGATTCAGCTACATAGCTGGGTATAAAAAAAGATTTGCGATTTGACACTTAAATCGTCATACCACACAGCAATAACACAAGAATCACTTTTGCTTACTTTATTTCGATCATGGTTAGCTTCTTGCGTTTCCTCTGATTCGATAGTCGATAGTTGGCATTTGTTTTGTGTCTAAAATATGATTATAATTTAATGTTTTGTGAGGTCTTTCTAATTTTTGTGAATATTTTGCAGTTAAATTAGGAATTATGCAAGATCACAAAAAAAAAAAAAAAATATATATATATAGACATTTTGTTTATTGTGCATTGTATTCAGCGATCGCAGAATCACTAAAAAACTGGAGGGACTGATTAAGACTTTAAAACGAAAGAGACAAAATTAAACACAGGCCTTCAGATAGGCAGGGCTTAACAAGCTTTATCAAGCTAATAACAAGCTTTTAACATGGCTGAATATAATAACAACATAAGTTATTGCCAGTCCAGGAAATGGGTGATGGGAGTTAAAGTTATAGGGCGGTGATGGCACAGTGGATGAGACACATGCCTTTGGTGTGAGAGACCCGGATTCCGAATCCACTGTGAGACATCAATGTGTCCCTGAGCAAGACACTTAACCCCTAGTTGCTCCGGAGCCATGCGACCTCTGAAATATTTAGCAATTGTAAGTCGCTTTGGATAAAAGCGTCAGCTAAATGAATAAATGTAAATGTAAAGTTCATCATGAGATAGCCCAGGAGTCGAGAGGAGTACCCTCTGGTGCAGATTATGGCCACTCCAGCTTGTGGATGTCACAATTATATATTGTTGAGAATCAAATTATGATCCTATGGGAAGAATGAAGCGAACATTTAACACAAAATTTTAATAATAAAATAAACAAATACAAAACAAAAGTAAAAGACAGCAGCCCCTCATGGACGACTGCTGTCACATGTAATAAAACAAAACACAAGGTAAGTTCGAACATAAGCAACATAAACTCTTTTTATGCTTTCAGTGGCTGCAGGGGAATACTGTCACTGACAGCCTCTATATGACCTGAAGGGGGAGATTTTGTTTTTGGCATTTCAGTGAAACTGGTGTTTTTGTCACAGCCTTGATTTGGCATGCACTCCCTCAGCATGGCACCCTGGATTGTTCCTCATGAGAACTTCTGACGCCAGTGCGAGTTCCCTTTTGAAAGGGAACGTTCTCAGGTTACGACTGTAACCTATGTTCCCTGAGAAGAGCGAACGAGACACTGCGTCTTTGCGCCATGCCTTGGGGATGCCTGCTGATGATAAATGGATGAAATGTTCTTCAGGCTCCCCTTAAATACTTCTGTTGTGCTGCATGATGCCTCATAGGCTGTCCCCAGCAAATAGGATTGGCGTGATTAGATAAGGTGCTTCAGACACCGGTTCTCACGGAGGCGTTCCCCATAGCGTTCTGATGCAGTGTCTCATTCCCTGTTCTCAGGGAACATTGGTTACAGTCGTAACCTGAGACATCTGTATACTCTATTGAAGCATTTTTCTGTGTTGTGTAGTGTTCCATATTCTTACTGGGCTACTTGAACATTCATTTATAAGAACATGTTTCTGGCACAAATAGCAATGAAAGGTTTTTTCTCCTGATTATTGGTGATTATTGGTGATGCATGATTATTAGTATTAAAGAATACAGCCAAAAAAGAGCAACAGTATTAGTGTGGTTTCAGACTTCCATCTAAATGAGCTCCTTGATGGATTGATCATTAATTGTTCTTAGTAGGCTCTGCACCATTACCGTCCTTTGAATGTCTCCACTCCCATGGATTTTCCCTTGCCAACAAATTTCTCTTTTACTCATGCACCAAAGAGCCAATGTCTGAAGGAGGACCAATTCGTTACAGGGTTGTCGATAACTAAAATATAATTAATTTTGCCTAAACAGGCTTAAGCATTTGCTACTGACTTGCCAAGCTTCATTTTTTATTGGGAATGAATATGAAGTCTTTAAAAAATGTTTGAGTGCCCTTACAAGGTTAGATAATTCTCCTTACTCTACATCTTCTTGGAGTTTATCTGTTGCTTTCCTGCTGTTAGCAGTACAGTTGTGTAAACCCCTTACAAGCACTGCAGACAGTGTTCCGGTGAAAAGCCTGGTGTGGGGCTTTTATTTGCATCCCCTATAAAAGCCTGTGGTGCTCAGTGTGAAACCTGCCAACAGACAGAATGTGAATAACTGTCTCAGTGCGAGAGCCAGCATGCCAGTGTATTCACTTTTAATGCAGGTAACAGTGAAACACACATGCTGCTGCAGTATAAGTGCTAAAAGCAAGCAGAAGGAATGAGACAGATTCCATGTTTTCTGAAGTGGCTGCGAGTGTAAACACACACACACACACACACACACACACACACACACACACATACACTTTCACAGACAGTTCTTAGATAAAGCCAATATTAGGCCTTAGTTCAATTACATTTAATTAGCTTTTATAAAGAAAAAAAAAACATTGCTGGTGTACATAGTTTAATATATGAAGACTTCAGATGGAAAAGCCTCTAAGTGTCATTTGAAATTTTCTTCTAAAATGATCATTTTCATCAAGCTTGTATATTTAAGTTCAGTAATTTCACTTAAATGGCAATGAAGATTACCTATTAATTGTCAGTTAAGTGAAATTACTGAACTTAAATATACAAGCTTGATAAAAATTGTCATTTTAGAAGAAAATTTCAAATGGCATTTAGAGGCTTTTGCATCTGAACTCTTCATATGGAAGTGCAATTTGCTTTCAGGTAAAACAGCTCAAACTGGCATTTTAGTCTGGAAAAAATAATCTTTAGGTTCTCTGAAACTGGGGAATAGTCTTTTGAATAAAGCAAAATAAAAGCAAACTATGCGATACCATTCAAAAGTTTGGGGTGTGAAAGATCTTTTTATATTTTTGATAGAAGTCTGCTCACCAAGGCTGCATTGTGAAATATTAGTACAGTTTAAAATAACAGTTTTTTTATTTAAATATATATAAAAATTAGGGCTGGGCAAGTTAACGCGTTATTATCGCGTTAACGCATTTATTAATTAATGCCGATAATTTAACGCACATTAATGCAGTTTTTATATATATAATATATTTTTTTAAAGTCGTGAAGTTGCTCACTGGCTCTGAATAACAGGCCTACAGTCAAACCCTGGATCACAGGAGGGGTGGGATGTTGGTCAGCCAGCAAATAACCCACCCAAACAAGCAGTGGAGAGAGGCTTTGGCAGGTTCTCTCAGGTGAATAGAAAGGGAGACAGCGCTCCGTGAGACGAGTGAATGACAGGCACGGATAGTAGCCTAACCAACGGCTTCTGTGCGCTACGCAGCTGTAGCCTTTTAACTTAAATTAAAATTATACATAACTTTACCTGATAGGCCTGCGTTTAGTTTAGCGGGGTGCTCTACCATGTGAATTCCCTTCTGTTGATGTCCTGATAACTATTTAGATTCTGGAAACTCGCAGAACAGCGAACCGAGGATCAGTCTCTCTTCCAATGATTTGTGCTGGCTGTGCGTCATTTACAAAAAGAGACAATTCAACGTCGGCAACGGGCGAGCGCGTGCGTGAGGCGAGCTTGACCGCAACAGTTTCACAGGAACGCACCCGCTTGTCGCTGCACCTTGTGCTCGATTTCTGCGTCAGACCTACGCAGGAGCCTCTTTGGTTTTCATTCATACTTCTGCGTCGTTGTCCACGTTGATGCGCAATTATGGGAGCATGTGAAACCTGGGGAGCGATTCTAGTAATCACAGCGCTTGAGGTAACGTTACGCATATTGACGAGTTGTTACATTTTTGGAGAGGTGCACGTCAGGGTACGCGCGCTACACACAGCCTACGGCGTAAGTTCGATGCAGAATTATATTGGGCTTTACCTCTATTTAATGTAGCCTAATCTTAGAGTACGTAGGAAACCATGGCATGACCAAACCTAAGCTACTGTCAGAGAAGTAACGTTGGTCGACTTATATCTGTAGTGGTCATGACCTCTGACTACATTGACTGTTTCTGCTGCTCCCTGATAAAAGATACCTGTTGAGAAAAAAATAAAAGAAAACTGGACTCGTTTTAACTAGATAAAAGGTAATCCCCTGTGCCAAATAGCTTTGTTTTAATATTTGATTTGATTACATTAATGTTTAAGTTGAGATTTACAATAAATATTTTATTGCTACTGTGTAAAAGAGAATTCTGCTGGTATAAAGCACCTTATTTGTTTAAAGTTTTTGCAAACCACATGGTATTGCACTTTTATGTATATAGCAGTACATTTAAATCAAAAGTGTGCAATACATTACTTTAGAATTCATTATTAAATTTTCTGCGTAACAATGCGATTAATCACGATAATCGCAAGAGATTCATGCGATTAATCACGATTAAAATATTTAATCGTTGCCCAGCACTAATAAAAATGTAATTTATTAATGGAAAAGCTGAATTTTCAGCAGTCAGTACTGCAGTCTTATTACTTATTATCAATGTTGAAAACATATCAATGTTGTGAAGCTTAATATTTTGTGGAAACTATAATTATTTGAGGGAATGAGAAGTTTAAAAGAACAGCATTTATTTGAAATAGAAAAATAGATATATTTTGAACAGAAATATAAAGTTACAGTTACTACTTGCTACAAAAAAAAAAAAAAAATCTTCAAATAATAATTAAAGAAATAAATAATTTTCCACAAAAATAGTAAGCAGCACAACAGTTTCCAGTGACAATAATTGTGTGTGTGTGTGTGTGTGTGTGTGTGTGAATTACCTCTTGAAAAAAAAATGTTTTTTCGTTTACTCCAAATGTACAAGTTTTGTTACAAATGTACAAATTTGGTCTGTTAAAAAATAGAATGGTTGTCTATTTGAGGGCCTCAAGGACAGGAATTGAAAACCACATCCTAATGGTGACATGTATTTCTGGCAAAGCTCAAATCCTAAAATATAGTGTTTTATGCAAATACATTTTCTTTAAAACCGATTCAGATCATTCATGAGAGATACATGTTCCAGTAATACACATGACACTGTCTGGCTATTAGTATGCAAATTGCGCCTTTTCTTTCTGAACTGTATTTCATTTGTAGACTGATCTGACAGGTCAGACAGGGCTGTTCAGAATGCTGGCTCCTCTCCAGAATGCATTTGTGCACAATGCTGGATCTCTCTGTACTGTATTTTTGTGTTTGTGTCATTTTCCCCCACCACCGTTGGAAGTGAAAAGTTAATAAAACATGCAGCACCCTGAGAATGATTATTATATGGAGGTGTATGAATTAGGGCCAGCTTGTCATGTTTGTCAGGGTGCTGAATTAGAGAGACCAGTGTGAGCCATAAAGTGCCACTTCATCTGTCGGTGCCGGCTTTGTTGGAGCTCAATTAGCATGCAGATTTCTGAATGCTTTATGATAGCGCTGGGACTGAAGGACCTCTCAAAACATTGATTTATGATCTGAGCTCTGTCGCCGTTGCCTACGGCATTGGGGCAGCCCGCACCGGTGCTTTTGTTTTCAAATAATGTTTTTACAGTTTGACGAGATCTAGTGCAATAAGCGACAAGATTTGTATTTCACAGATCATTGTTCCAAGGAGGCTTATGCGATGTTTGGAGTGTTTCTTAAGTGTCTTACAATATGGGATTATACGTTGATGCCCTGATTAAGCATTTGATGTAAAGCATAAGCAGTTCATATTTGCCTTCCTCGCTCTCAATCTCACTCTCATTCTTTCTTTTCTGTAGCTGTAAGCAGAAGCTGTATCTTGAAAACCTCCCAAACACCAGTATTATCATCCCGTTCCATAACGAAGGCTGGTCCTCTCTGCTCAGAACCCTCCACAGCATCACCAACCGCACACCTGACCACCTGATCGCAGAGATCATATCTGGTAGACGACTACAGTGACCGAGGTAAGCGGAAGAGCATTTATTTGTTCTCAGAGCATCTGTTTGACCTCAGGGTCATTGCTGGTGGCTTTCTGCATTAGCTACTCAAAGTAAATGTTGAATGAAGCTTTGATAGTACTATGTCCTTGAGTCTGTCATTTATTGAAGTAGACAGGGCTTTGTCAATGACCTCTGAGTGTCAATTATGTGTTATGTTATGATTGTTGTTTTATACATTTGAAGGTACTTTTGACCTTGTAGTCTGGCTTTGAGTGATAAAAAGGTCCAACATTGCATATACATCTTTCACATTTTTTTTTTTCTTATGTTCACTACATAGTGGTGGACAGGGCAATTTTAGGATTTTCCTTTTAAGGGGGCTAAGCCCCCAATAAGGGTATGATTTAAAAAAAAAAAAAAAAAAAGGTCAAATGCTCACTGTCATGACCATGCAATTGCAGGGTTTTATAATCACTGTAGTCTTGAATTAATCAACATTTTTTAGGGGGGCTAGGCACAAATTTAGGGGGGCTTAAGCCCCCCTGAAAAGGGCCTAGTGATGCCCCTGGTGGTGGACATTATATATTAAATATTTGTTGGACTCCTTTGTCTCATTAAGACTAATTTAAATGTTAGCATTTTATGTTTTAGTACATTTAAAGCACTTTTAAACAGGGGTGGTTTCTTCATTAGGGCTATAGGGTAACCCTAACCCAGACCTAAACCTACCCATAACCGAAGCGTGTTATATTGACGCTAAAGGGTGCCATGTGCTGTCGGATGTATGACATTGTCAAAGCGTCACTATGTGACGCCCTAGGATGAGAATGCATTGAATATTTCCATTTTGCTGTCAGGATTGGATGAGCTTTCTGCAAAGCTAAACTTCTGTGAACGAGTCGCAGCCGCACACATGCGCTCCCAACAGACGGAGTGCAATAGAATATGAATGCAATAAATCTGACTAAAATAGATATTAACACTAAAATATAAATATATTTTGTTAAAATAGTGTTGTTGGTGAACATAAATGTGCTATATGTAGAATTTCAAACCTACAAGTGTATTTTATGATGGCAGTTTTGTTTTTTATTAATTTTAATTTTTAGTTTAGTGAATTTGCCTTTTTTAATAATTATTTTGTTGTTAGATTGTAATGTTCCAATGTTAGAATGCAAATTGATTTGATTTTACCCATTTTTTTTGCACATTATAGATAGACTGCAAGGCTTTTCATAGCAGTCAATATGAACATTGTTTGAGGGACGATATTTGTAAGAATGTTTATATATATATATATATATATATATATATATATATATATATATATATATATATATATATATATATATTATATATCTATATAGAAAAAAAAATGTAAATACTGAGATTATACCATACAGTTTTCTTTTGGCCACATTGCCCAACCCTTTCTTATGGCATGCTTTGAATGCTAAATGTTCTATATTTTAGCTAAGCAGCAACGATACATTATATGACTGTTAAATGGTCATTTAACAATTAGCCTACATTCGGTCCTGCATTACTAATGCAGTTTAGCAGAAAATCAGGAAACTCAATTCGGCACCAGCCACCACTGCATTTAAATCTAAATTTAACACTTTTTTAATTTAGACAAAATACAGCTTGATACACAGTAAAACAAAAATATTCAAATCATATTTGCTAGGATATTTTGTTTGCCTATAAAACTCTAGCATGCTCCTCACTGACAGTTACTTAAACAATTTTGTGGAAAAAAGAAGGCTTCTAAATGATGCCACACCCAAGGGACATATGCAATTTTGGTACTTTTATATCCTTTTTACATAAATTACAACTATACCTCAGGTGTGGCATAATTATTATAATTTTTTTATTATAATTTTTTTTTCTATATGTGTGTGTTTGTATTTTGAGCACATTCTGCTCATTGTAATATGTTTGGTAGTGGCTTGGAGACACATAGCGCTTGGTTGAGCACTATAGCACCAAATACTCCTCCTTTTAGAACAGCATCCCAATACCTTGCACAATAAATCAATAAGAACATCCCACCGCACAATAGCCCTCTGTACTACAAGACATCTCAGCCAATAGCATTCCATCTCCCAGCTGGGCATGCATCATTACTGTAGAAGAATAATGAGAGAGCGCAATAGTGAGTGTGTACTCCTCTCTATTCCCATTACAATACTCATGTCCAACTGAAATGACCTGCCATTAGACTGAGAGTCATCTTGCATCATTTGATTTTTGATGATACACATAGTTTTTCTTAAACAATTACACAGATTGTTGTTTGTGTCAGCATGCAGCATTGTTGTTTGTGTCAGCAACATAATACAGTGTTTCCTAACTCAAGGCCATCTGCAATGTTTAACATGTGTGTGTGTCTGTGTGTATACTTTGTTTAAGAGACAAACTCTGCTATGCTAATTAACACAAGCCCATTGGTCAGTTCACTTTTGCCTCGTTTCCACTGAGCGGTACGGTACGGCTTCGGTTCGGTACGCATTTATTTGCGTTTCCACTGTCAAAATTTGTGAATGGTACCAAAAAGCCGAACTTCGTACCGTACCACTATTTTGGGTACCCTTTCGTTGGGGTACCTAGCACAGTGAAAGGGTACTAAAAGGTGGAGCTAGACTCACTGCAGAACGGTGATTGGTGGACAGAGTATCGTCACTCGCGCGTGCTACAAGGGCATTAAGCATACAGTTGAAATATAATTCTACTGTTATTGTGTCACGAAATATAGTTTTAAGAGTTTTTCAGGCGAGAAAGTCATTTTTTAAAGCTCAAATCTGTGGTTTATTTATAGATTTATGATAATTTGACTGAGATCCATTTCAAGCGATCACCGGACGCTCGCGCTCGTGTCCCCCGCCTGGAACAGCCTTACCTCGGCTAATCGTTCTGATGTTTGCCGCTGACTCGGACGTCTCTGTAGCGGTTAAACATGAGATATAGTTCGTCTTGTATAAACCTAACAGGTGATCTTTGGTCTCGTGAATCTATAATTCGTTCCCTGGCCAATAGCTTTGGGAGAAGGCTACGTGAAGTTTCATTTCTTTGAGCGCTGAATTTGTATATTTGACTGACTGAATTGTTTCTTTATGTTATTTAAGCTTTACTGTATATCTGTTTGTACCTTTTACTTATACTTTTATAATGGCTATTATTGATAAAACTGAAATGCAACAAAAAGAGATAATTTTGTCATTTTTTAATTCTATTACAAGATAATGTGTTGTTTATTGCAACATTTGTACCAATACAATATGCAATACATTACATATTGCCTGGAATTTGTTGTAAATATTTTTACATTTAAACGGAAAGAGGCAGGGTTGTGTTTTATATTTAGTTTTGTTATAAATATAACGTTACATAACATATGTACATAACGTTTTATAACATATTTCGTTTTATTATTGCCTAAAATGTACATACAGAGATAACCGGAGTCGCAGAGCCAGAGCGAGCTGAGTGCCGCGTTCAAGAACGCGCTGTTCCATTAGCAGGGATCATTCTCCTGAGTCGGACTTTGCGATGGTAACTTGGTATTGAGAAACGCCTAATTCCAGCGCTTGTTTCTAGTGACAAACATGCTCAGAAGCAAGAACAAGATCTGCTGTGCTGTCTGTCATCCATTGTTGTTTACTATGTCGCTTTCTTCGCGTGAAAATGACGTCAATCGCTTCTTTCCAGCAAACACCACGCCTATCAAGTAAGGGTACTGTTGGCGGTGGAAACGCAAGCCTGATCATGGTGTACCCGACCCTGTACTGTACTGTACCGTACCGTAATCTACCCTCAGTGGAAACGAGACATTTGATGATGAGCTCATATGACATGCAGATTCTCTCGAGAAATTTTTGACCAGTGCAACAGCAACTCTCAAAGCATAGACATGTACATTTTCTGGCATTTCATTGCAGTGATTTGAAAGCAGATCCACTGAAAAAGCACTAAATCTCCTGCGCATTCTTCAAGTGCTCGTATAAGTCATTTATGGGGTTTAGAGAGTTTAAAAATAATTTTAGCCTGATGCATTGCTTACTCTCTGTAACTAACATTTGTCAGTTTCTTCAGATTTCTAGCAATGAGAGGTAATTCCGCCAGTCAGTATACAGATAGAATGAATGAGCTTTCTAGTACTGCAAAAATTGTTTGGTATAGTTAATGTTTCACTCAGACTAAAGATTGACCAGTAATGTCCAAGTGCATTTGAGAGGAAATAAGCACCTGTCAGTAGAGTCATAGGTCACTCCAACTGCACTCTCTCTACACAAACACACAGAAGGTTGTGTGCAGCTGGTGGCCTTTTTGTCTGGACAGTCATTTTTGAAAACGTTCAGTACCATCAATCACAACAGCCAAAAGCGAGAGTGAGATCTAATTAGCATAGACCAGAGGACAGTGCAGAATGACTGACAGAGAGCCACACTTCTGCCACTCATAATCACTGGCTCTAACCAAACCCAGATATGAAGTGGAAATAAAGTGGGCTGAAGTTATTCCTCCCATCTCATTGTGTTCTCTTTAATACCACTCATGATATCCATTAGGGCTGGATGATATAGAAATTTTCAGTATTTTTCAGACTTAAAAAAAAGTGTAGTCCCTGAAACCTACACTCAAAAAATAATAATAATAATAATAAAAAAAAATAATATATATATATATATATATATATATATATATATATATATATATATATATATATAATATATATAGTTGGTTTAACTTAAAAAAAGTAAGTAACCTGGTTGCCTTAATTTTAAGTTGACTGAACTGGAAAAAGTGAGTTAATACAATGAAGGAGATTGATTTAATCATCAGAAACTCAAAATAATAAGTTATCTGAACTAGGTAAATTATTTAAGTTGATTTGACAAAAGAAAAAAGTTGTGATAACAAATCTTGAAAATATTTTTTTTTTACAGTGTACTAACCTAACGGTCTACTGACGGTCTGTTACGACATCTACAAATGCTCTTATGAGAGTTAGTTGACATAGTTGACAAGTTAATAGTTAGTAGAATGACTCAAGTAAACTGGATAATCAAAATAAAATTCCACAATGACATTTCTGTGAACATTTGGAATGCCAACAAATGCCACTAAAGAATCATTGAATCAGAGTTTTGAATTAATTCACTTAGTTTGAGCTAATTTACTAAAATGAGTCAAACTTACTGAATTAAATGCATTTTTTTGCCTCTAAAAATGTTCATAAAATATGTCTCGTCACAGTTTTTGTATGATATGGGAAATAAAATACAAATAAGAAGTGCAATAAAATCAGTGCAATATTAACAATCCTAAATTTATTTTTAACAGAGCCGGACAGTAACGGAGTACATTTACTTGAGGACAGTTCTTATGTACAATTTTGAGGGATCTGTACTTTACATTTTTGGGGAGTACTCATGACTTTACTCAAGTACATTTGAGAGGGAAATATTCTCTCTCTATAAATAATAATGTACTATTTACTCCACTACATTTCAAACCCTCAATTTGTTGTTTCCCTCTCAAACGTGATTGGATTGTCAGACGCCACTGATTGGGACAGCCAATCAGCAATCACCTTCAGCTTTCCGCCAAAGTCAACTCCATGGTCAGATTTAGATAAGACATGAAAAACATGGAAAAAGCAATGGATGAAGACGCAGTAGATCCATCATGTGATGTTAATGTCTTAACCCAACTTATCTTGCCAGACTATTTAAATTTTATGAATTTTCAGAAATATTCCTAAATTTTAAATAAAGCAACATGATAAAACGATGAAAATGACTTCAATTCCTTTTACATTCTTTAATATATTAATGTAGGACCTGTCAATTAACAGTAACATTTTTCATAACTCTATGTACTGTAGGACGCTTCTGTACATAAATGTAAGCACTGTGGCAGTAGTAATGCAATATTTAGAAAATGTACTCTTGTACTCAAGTACTTTTAAAAACAAGTATTTCGGAACTTTTACTTAAGTAGACATCTGACCAGGGCTGTAGTACTCAAGTCCGGTCTTGGACTCAAGTCCGGACTCAGACCGTTTTTCTATGGTCTCGGACTTGTCTCGGACTCGCTGGTATTCGGACTCAGACTTGTCTCGGCCACTGGTCTTGCCAAATATGGCGTTTGGTCTCGAGCCGAGTCCAACATTTTGTATGTGTGTTAATTTATTACTAGCCTATCAGGGTAACGTTTAACTTAGAAAATGCCCAAATTAACCGGCCAAGTGCTCACTACAACGGAGTGCGTCTTCTCATGCTGTTACTATAGTTACTGGGTGTTGCGCACAATTCTAATGATTCCCGCTGGTCTCCCATTTATAATGTGGGATATTCCCGCAATCGTAATCCACACAGATTATAAAATCAAATCATTCTTTTAATAACTATCTGCCAGACGCAATTTCACAAACCGCGTGAGTGTTCAGCGTTGTCGCGTCTTCTCTTCTCTCATGTGTTGTGGAAGGCGCATCAAGTGCTGCCGCAATAATACACACTCGCGTTCAGGAGTCGGGACATGACGGAATATTCACTTGCATTCGAGCCAGTAGTGCATCGTGAATAAAGCTTAACATTTGCACGTCTGTTTAAGTCTTACCAGTTTAACATTCAAGTAATTTTAAACTATCAGTCCTTGCGCACTCTCTGGGATGACTATGCGCACATTCATTGAAAATCCGCCTCAAGAACAGCTGGCCAGTAACAAAAGTTATTTTTCACGGATTAGCTATATTGCTTTAACACTCAAATCGTGTCAATTTCGAGTCTTCGTGAGTATAATGGTCTAAACATCAGTAGGGCTGTAATGAACCAAAGAAATCCTTCAGTCAACAAGGTCTTGTCCTGCACGACGATTAGTCGACTAAAAAAAAAACAAAAAAAACGGATGTTTTAGATTGAACATTTTTAAACAATTTTCATAGAGCATTTATAAAACAACAACGAAAAAACATCGAAAATAAATAAAACTATAATAATAATACAATTCTTTGAAAATTAAGTGATTTTTTTAACTGCAAGTGAGGAGCTCTGTCCTTGGTCTATAGTGAGCGGTCACAATCGCGCACCTGACCACACCACACGCTACAAAATAATATAACTGCTATCTGCCACATAATGAAAAATCCTAACAAAAGCTCTCGTTACAGGCTGTATTCTTCTTTTATTTACAAAGCTATGGGTTAACTTTTGTCAGCTGATCTGTTAGGCAGTTTTAAACAACAGACAAAATAGCCTAAAAACAATCTGAAATAGGCTTGTTGTAAGATAGCATATAAGTTTAATTTCGTTTTGTTACATTATTTAGGCTACTTTCAAATGAGTCAAGTGTACAGATAAAAACCTATTAAGAAAACAATCTATTGAGTCAGTATGATAAAGCCGTTAAAAGAGCTGCTCACGTCTTTTGGGCGCTCAAGTTTGATTTCAAATCAGGCACGCGATGTGCGCGCTCATAATGGAGCAACGCGGTCGCCACCGTCGCCTACCTCCACAAACATGTAGCCAGACAAAAGATTTAGATTTCTTGGACATTCTGTCGACTAAAGTAGCGTGAACTGAATGAATACAGCAAAACCACCTACCAGTACATCCCTTACTGAGCGCGAGCAGCAGTGCAGCCAGTAGGTGCGGTTCCCGAGTGTGTTATGTGTGTGCGCTAAACTGTGGCGCAGTTACAAGAAATAGCCTAAAAGCATTTAAAGTTGGGGATAAAACATAGGCTAATTATATTTAGAATACAGTAATAAATAACTGCTTTATAAAGGAATAAATATCAGGGAGTAAATCATTGAAAATGTATTTTCTATTGGCAAAAAAAAAAAATGCGACTGGTCAACCAATAAGAATTTCAGTCGACCAAGACGGCATCGAACTGATTAGTCGACTAAACGACTAAAGTTGACAGCCCTAAAACATAGTCGGTTTTGTCTTTAATAAGCATAAAACGCATGCCAGTATGAACAGAGAATCTATGCTCTTAGCTCTTAAAGTGACAGAAACCATATGTGTCGTTCATTAATTTTGTCGTCAAAACAAGAAAAGAGAGCTTTAAGTTAAAGGAATCAGGATTAATAGCCTATGTGTTTAATTTATTCAGGACTAAAATACTATCCAGTGTTATTTTCCATTTGATTACTTTATTCAGTTTCTGTCTATGAACACTAGTGTAGACCTATTCAAAAACATTTCTCTTTATTTGTCTTTATTTGTATCTTTATTGTATTTATTTGTGTAACTTTTTTCAATTTAATTAACTATTTAAATCAAGCCTTGTGTTGTGTAAATTCTTTACAACATTACCCCATTGTAAAAAAATGCAATGAGCACAAACATTTAAGCAACATAAATTTTAAAATTTTGTTTGGCAAAAATGAAATTCAGGCCCTGAAGACTTTTTTTTTTCCTGTCCTGGACTCGGTCTTGACTGGACTCTAACTTTTTTGGACTCGGTCTTGACTTTGGACTTGAACCTCTTTGGACTCGAGTCTTGACTTGGACTCGAACTAGTCCTGGTCTTGGACTTGTCTTGGACTCGACAAAGGTGGTCTTGACTACAGCCCTACATCTGACTGTGATACTTTTACTTGTACTTGAGTAAAATTTAGCAGAGGGTATCTGTACTTTTATGAAGTTCCTAAACATAATGGAGGAGCGAGCCCATCCAATCTTTCAATCAACAACCAAAGTATATAAGCAGCCGCTTACCTCTCCCTAGTATCAGCCGTTCCAGTATCCCTCCGCCTCCCCAAACTCCACCTTGATCTTAGGTACCTTGCCCTTTAAGCCACTGGGAGGTATATCAGAGCTCGAGTTGAAGCTGCTTCATCGAGCCCCTCTCCAGTGGACAGCAAGCCAAATAAGTTTAACCTAATATCCTAAAGATTTTATGGGCAAACAAACTCGTTAAATTCAAGTAATAAAGCTGTGTACTCTGTCCGCCTCTGATTTGTAATATATGCAAGTAAAGCCACAACTTTTAATGCTTCAGGCAAACACTTATCAAAGCAATTTACATTGCTTTCAAGATCCAAAATATACTGTGCAGTGAAAGTCCTAATATTCATATAGAGTTAATTTTAAAACATCTACAGTACTTATGAGTAGATGCACGTGAAAGACCACAGTGTCGCTCCTCACTTGTATTGTGTGATTAATTTTCATGAATATGTAGAGTGCTTGTGTTTCTTCAACTCTGCTTAAAGTAAAGTATTTTTAGAGCGTTGCTAAAGTGGAAGCTCTGCTGGTGTCTCTCTCGCCGCCAGCCTGGCTCTTATTGAAGATAAGCATTTTCACCACGTCTCACTCTGTGCAGAAGAGGCCTTGCTGGGCTCTCATTAATTGTGGATACAAATTAAATTCATGGCATGCATTTAATTAATTGAGAAACGTCTTCGTCATGGAAGCTCACAGTGGCATTCAGTAGTGTGAAGGTGCTTCATCACTGAACAGTTTTGTTGTTCTTTTATTGGCCCAGGTGACTCGTTAAGGCTTCCAGAATGTTTTTTTTTTCCTGTGTGTGTTTAGATAAGCTGTAAAGTCAACGGCATGATTATTAAGTTCATATTCCTTTAGATAGTATTCAATTAGAACATGTAATTAAAGCTCTCTTCTAATAAACCAAAATTAAATGGCTTGCAATAAAGATGACACTTGTGTAAAGGCGGATACAAGATATGCAAGTCAGCATTCATTTTCTATTAAGGCTAATTAAACCGTCATTATCATTGCATGGACATGTGTTCATACAGTAAATCAGTGTTAGTGACCATTACAGTATATTGGTAATACATCAGCTATGCTTGCCATTGTTTCTATTTGAATAGGAGTGAAAGAGAAAGGGCATTAGAATTAATAGTACTGTACATTTTCAATATTTTTTTTAAGTTATGCTCAAAAGGCTGACTTAAACATGCATGTTGACATTATTTTAGTGTGATACAATTGCAATACTAACATTTTCTAATATAAATATAATATGTATATTCAGTTTTACAACTTTATGGTAATGTCAAAGCAATGCCATTATAACTGTACAAATGATGTAAATAGCTTTACATCTCAAATAATATACATTTTGTTGAGAATGAACACGTTTTATTAGCTACTGTTTATTTATTTATTTATTTATTTTTTGGGTGGGGGGGTGTTCACAATATTATTCAAGCTGTAATATTGTGAAATAATACACATTTATATATATATATATATATATATATATATATATATATATATATATAATTTATTTATTATTTATTTTTTTATGTAATTTATTCATGTGATGGCAAAGATTACTTTTACTCTTCAGTGTCACATGATTCTACTTATGCTAATAAATCCTTTAAATAAAGTTTTGCTTAAATTTTTATGAAAAATTATCCAGATCATCTTCAGGCTGCCACGGTTATATGGACTCAATCATCTTTAGTTTCACTTTCATGGACTTTCAGTTTGTTTTCATCAGACACATCTGTTTTTTTATTATTATTATTATTATTTTGTTGTTGTTGTTGTTGTTTTTTTTTCCGCCATACTGTTCATGTGGACACCAATCTTCATCATCTTCAGTTTTGGGACACAGTCTGTGTCAACAAAAAGTTATGGAATTCAAAAGTGGACAAACCATTCCCGAATAATGTGCTAACAAATTAGACGAAAAGCATGTCAAAATAGACGGGAGGCTATACCTCCTCATAGCTAGCGTATTTAGACCAAACTTGGTTTGTGTTATAATAACCATGAGCTGAGGGTACCTGCACAGTTTCGGGGCAGTGCCACCCAGTAGTCAGATGAGACATGAAAAAAAAAATTATTTGCTTATATCTTCTGATCAGCCAAAAATCACAATATTCTTTAGATTCTGTGCAGCATGCCGAGTTGAACCATGCCAGATGTATTTATTGACTAATTTATCGACCGTTTTGGGTGTTGGCCATTTTGAATTTTGTCATTAAATAGTATATTTTCACAAGGTACTTCAAAAGTCACCTTGTGGTCAAAAGTAACAATGAAATAATAATAATAATAATAATAAATAAATAAGAAGAAGAAGAAGAAGAAGAAGAAGAAGAAGAAGAAGAAGAAGAAGAAGAAGAAGAAGAAGAAGAAGAAGAAGAAGAAGAACTCATAGCTTTTTTGAATAGTTTAGGCTATTTTCATGAAACTGGTCTAGATAGATTCCTTGGGTCATGCCAAGAATATTGGATACCAATTTGGTATCAGTGCCACCTATTGGTTAATTATTAGCAATTAAATTATATCACTAATGATTGTATTTTTGATCATGCCATCATTTAATCCTTGTGTTCCAAACCTGGGGTGCGTTTCCTGAAAGCATCGTTAGCCAACTATAATGGTCGCAAGTAGGTCGCAATTTCCATTGAAGTCTATTGGTAACGACAGAACTTGCGACCATAGTTGGCTGAACGATGCTTTCGGGAACTCACCCCGTATGGCTTTATTTGGTCTGCAGAGTACAAAAGAATGAATTATTATATAAATTAGATTTCTTTGGTTAGAACCCCTTCAAACTTGTACTGAACTGAGATTTTTTATTTAAAAGCAACAGTGTCACAGAAACACTTTTATGGTCCACCTGTGAGTACAGTGTCACAACCTTAACTTCCATAGCCTAATTTGTGTTTTTTACCTGCTGGAAGCTAAAAGTGTGGTAATTACGGACCAGCCTCCATGTGCCCTTTCAAAAGCTACAGCTGACACAATTAGTATGGTGTGAAGATAGCCTGGCTACTCTTGGACACACACACACTAAGACACAGAAACAAACACAGACTCACAGTTTTTGCTGGCTCACCTTGACAGTGAATGATTACTATGCCCTGTGTTTTGCGAATGACGAGGAACAACTCCTGCAAGCCAAATGTGTTTCCCTCCAAGAAAACGTCCTTGAACTCCTCCACAAAGTGATGTGAAAAACCGAATGATAAAATCTTTTCAGTAACATGCAGCACCATTTTCTGACATACTATTTGAGAAGCAGACAGTGGGATACTGGGCACTTTTCTAGCCAAGCCTCTCAGAGTCTTCCGCTAAGACAGCGCAATTATTACAATCACCTCACTTATTTTTTAGAGCAGACACATGCACGCCATGAACCAATTCACAAAGCAACTTGAGATGTTACTTAAAGAGAGGGAGAGTGCTCTTATCCTGGATATGTCAATGCTTTAGTGAGTACACCCAGCATGCTTTGCTCCAAAAACTGCACGAAGTGCTGGTGATATAAAAAATGCAGGTAATTTTGTATTTACCCGTCAGATTATTTGCTTTATGAAAAAAAAAAAATAATAAATAAAAAAAAATATATATATATATATATATATATATATATATATATATATATATTAGTGCTGTCAAACGATTAAAATATTTAATCGCGATTAATCGCATTATTGTCATAGTTAACTCATGATTAATGGCACATTTTCTGAATGTATTTTGATTTATTTTTGTTACATAATTTTTTCTCATTTTAATGCTCTTATCAACATGAGAAAGTGGATTGGCTTGTTTAGTGCAAATGTTTTTTTTAATTATTATTATTGAAAATAACATTGGAATAGTGTTCAATTTCACACTAACATATACAGCTAATAATCTCTCACACAATGTAACACTGTCCATCAATAAAAGGGTGAAAGAAATACTGACGAGGTCCTGATATTGGTGAGGGGGTGGAGAATTCGCATCATCTGTGTGTGTGTGTGTGTGTGTTTGCTTGGCCATCATCAAGTGGTGTTTCAGACTGGACGTGCTGCGATGATGTTGGCTCAGTTCACAACGACAAAACACAGATCCGGCATCTCACGCTCGTCATCCACTCAAAACGTAACGTTACTATTTGGCCGGCTGCGCAAGCCGAAACGAGTGTGTGCGGCACAAAACGTCCTCGCGCTGCGATCTGAAACCCATTCATTTCAATTGCTTGCGCCGCGCGAGGACGTTTTGTTGCTTCTTCGAACCAAAGCGCACGCGGATCTAGCTAGACCGTATAACAAAACAACAGGCACGACGCACACACTCGTTTGGGCATGCCAGCCGGCTTTGATTGGATGACGAGCGCGAGACGCCGAAATGGATCAGGATTCAGGACGCATGCCGTCCTGTTGCAAAAGCATGTGAAAAAAGTACAAAGTTTGCTAGGACAAGACCGTTAAAAAGACCGTTAATCGCGCGATAAAAAAATTAACGCCGTTAAAATGGGTTTGCGTTAACGCCGATAATAACGCGTTAAACTGACAGCCCTAATATATATATATATATATATATATATATATATATATATATATAGAGAGAGAGAGAGAGAGAGAGAGAGAGAGAGAGAGAGAGAGAGAGAGAGTGTGTAGTGCAGAGGTCTGTCCCATTTGCCATTCGTCTATACTATTTTAGGCCATTTTTGTAGAAGGAGTGCAGGTAGTGTGTTCACAGTGAGTAATGCAATGAGACAATTTATGCACTCATGCACCTTATGACAGTTTTATCTGGAAATGATAGTGGTATGATCAAAAATGGTCAAAATGTCAGATGCAGTGACTGCTGAAACTTGGGTGATAAGGCTGGTCCTCTGAGTATTGGTGGTCCACTGATTAATGTGAAGACAGGTCAGGTGACCACAAGAAGAGATAAGATCTGTCCTGATACCCTTGATGATGACTTGGCAAGGCTTCTTTGGAGGGCGACTCAGTTGCTGAGAAGGCAGCATTATGCAAAGTTGAATGTGTAGACAAAATTGTTAATATTTGTTTGTACTGTATATGTAAAAGGGCATTTTGGCAATTGTATCGAATTAAGACTCAGTTAAGTGGTCAAAACAGGCATATGGACATTTCTCAAATTGAAAGCTTATAGGTTTTTTTATTTCAACAGTCATTACTACAGTCTGCAGTATCACATGATCCTTCAGATATCATTGTGAAATGTCGAGATTTGGTAACAAGAAACATTTCTTGTTGAACTCAGTTCTGCTTCTTAATATTCGTGTGGAAACTCAGTATTCTTTGAATATACAGTTTAAAAGAACATTATTTATTTGAAATGTAAATATTTTGTAACATAAATTTATTTGCTTCCACTTGCGATCGATTTAATACATCCTTGCTGAATAAGAGTATTCATTTCTCAAAAAAGAGACAAAAAGAGGACAAGCATTTAAAATGTCACTCTAATTAACTGAAATGAATCAAATGTATGCAGTGAATGTAAAATTAGTGTTGTATTTGAGATTATACCACCCTTCATATTCAGATACTGCATGACAGTGTAGTGTATTGCACAGTGCATAGTACATAATTTGAAGCACTACTTAGGTTATTTGTTTCTCCAGTAGGGACTACTTAAGTCACTATTTAATTGCATTTGTTAGCTATTAGCTAAAAGCCATTGCGTCTTAGCAAGTGGTGGGGTAAATCACCCCCAAAATACAGGGATTATCTAAGCAATAAATGAATCAAGGTGAAGAAAAAATCCATTGTCTAATAGCTTTTGCTGCACAGGAAGCAACTAATGTACCCTAAGCTGGCTGGGCTCAAGATCAGCCTCAGGGATCAATGTCTTAAGCCCAATCAAAGCAATTCCATCGTATTATTTGGCTAGACTAATTGCTCGGACTAAAAAAGTGCAAAGTTTACCCCTAATGAGATTGACCCGTAGAATAAATGTGCTCCCTTGCTTTAAAGATTACGGTGACTTTTCTTATCCAGGGGCGCTTGTTAAATGAACACTTCCTGAGCATCCGGCTTTAATCGCGATTGCCATAAAATCACTGCTTGTGCATATTTCACAAGAAAAATGCTGTTTTCCCAGCACAAATCTCTGGATCAGCCAGGGTGTTTCACACATTATTGCAGTTTATCATGCACTGCACAAGTCTTTGCTACCCATTAGCAGTAGTGCAGTCTCCAGTCTTTTTAGTGGATGATCAGTGGGCTGGTCCTCTGGGTGTTAGTGGTCTGCTGACTGAGCCTCGGTGCGACGTGCTTAGATGACAAGACCTGCTCGGATGCCCTTGGACATTTTGCTGTCTTGGCGATGCTTCTACCGATGGGGAAATGGCAGAATCTCTCTAGAGTGGCCGTAGATGCGATTGATTGGAGCGGGCAAAAGAGACAGTGATGTACTCTTTGTCACTGCCACTCCCCCATGGCGTGAAAGTTTAAAGCAAGAATCAATCCTCTCGTTGGCCGCCTCATGGAGGCTGTCGATAGTCATAAGTGGCTGACCTTCTCATCAAAGTTTGTGCCCCTCATCAGGCTCACGGACTCTGGCAGATATTGCTTGGAAAGCTGCATCCATCAATCCTGTGCCAACACAGCCAGGGATTGTCATGGTGACAAGGCTTTGAGGGTTTTTCACAAGAGCTGAAGTGTTAATAAAGTTAATAACACCACTGTCAGTGGCAGATGTTCAACTGGAGTTAGCATTTAAATGCAAAAACATTATTTTTAAGCTCCAGAATGCACATAAAATATTGAAATCAAAGCCATAGTCAAGCATCAACAATCCCCAGTTTGTACAATGAGGATGTTACTGTAAGTAGCATATTGTTTTGCTTGATATCTTCACTTACAGAGATATTATCATCTTCATTTACAATGCACTGCACTCAGTCTGAAGTAATTGGTCCACTAATAGCTACTTCAAAGACTTTTCTACTTAAAAGTATGATGCTCAGAACTAGTTCCTGCTGAGAAAAATGGTTATCTCTCGCTCCCACTTTGACACTCCACCACTAAGGATCTGTCTTCCTGTTCCCCAGGCTCTACACCGCTGATGAGCTCTGTCAACCTCTGTATTGTGACATGGTATCTACTACATGGATTGAACTACATTTAAAGCTACTGTACACTGTAAAAAGTACAAAAATACAGACTTTTGCGTGCGCATCAATAAACTATTTGTGTGCTTACGATGAAAATTAATAATATATATGAAGAGTTCAGATGCAAAAGCCTCTTAAGTGCCATTTGAAATTTTCTTCTAAAATGATCATTTTTATCAAGCTTGTATATTAAAGTTCAGTAATTTCACATAAATGGCAATGAAGATTACCTATTAATTGTCATTTAAGTGAAATTACTGAACTTAAATATACAAGCTTGATAAAAATGGTCATTTTAGAAGAACATGTCAGATGGCATTTAGAGGCTTTTGCATCTGAACTCTTCATATATTTATTTATTTTTATATATATATATATATATATATATATATATATATATATATATATATATAGCTACTGAATATGATAGATTTGTGTGAATAAACAAATATGTGATAATTTAAAACTCTCCTGATATTATAGTGACAATTACAGAATAATAAATTAAGGTTGGGGGGTTTGGGACTACGTCAACTGACTTATCTGCCACCATTTATTTTCAAGTATTACAGCTGTATCTTAATGACATCTTTTTATGAATGAAAGCCAGTATTACTAATATTATAGCTACTGCTACTACTCGAAGATTTTCACCCAAATTTTAAACATATGGCTTTAAAAATATATAAAAACCTTTAATTTAAGGAAACTTAAAACAATCCTCCCTTAAACCCATAAGAAATGTAATTTACCTGTACCATACAGAAATTGTTACAAAACAGTCCACATTGCATAAATTATAAATTAAATATAGATTAATCCTTATTAAAGCTACAAGCGTTCTTTAGTCAAGAGCAGTTAGTAATTTTATCTGTTCCCTTTGTTCTTTACATTAGCTTTACTGACAGACAGAATTAATGGCTCCTGTCACTTTCGCTGCTGACAGGATCCCACACATCTCATTCTCTCACTATTTACTTCCATTTAAGATGTTATTTAACTCATTTAAGACTATTCCTGTGAAGATGCTCGATAAAACTGACATTTTGGCATAACAGTGTTGTTTTTGGCAGCCCTTTTAGTTTTAGTCTTAGTCTTTTGGACAAAAATCCTTTTAAGTTTTTGTCACATTTTAGTCACTTATAAACTTAATAGTTTTAGTCAAGTTTTAGTCGACGAAAGCACAAAAGGTTTTAGTCAATTTTAGTAAAAGAAAAAATTAGTCTTTAACAAATTAATTTAGTTAAAAAATTACTGGAAATAGGGTTAGGTTTGACAGGTTTAGCAAGTGTTGCAATTCATAAAACAAGCTAAACTTAAAACCTTTGCATAATAAAGTAGACTTTCTCATTGATGGAGATGCAGTGCTGCCATTGCCAAGCTGTACTTCATTGTCACATTGGGCAGAAACCTTTATCCCCATATTTCAAGTTATAGTTTTACCCCTGAATATTAAAATATATTTTTACCAGTTATCACAGTAATAAAGGAATGGTGTAAAGTTTAAACAACAGCAAAAACTTTGAGCTACTAGAACATTACACACAGATAAAGTGGTAACAGTGGAATCACTGTTTTACTCTAAAAAAGCCAGGAATAAAAACATTCTTACTTTGAAAATTGTAGCTTTATTTGAGAAATTGCTGAAGTGCAATGAACAACGTAGTATGCAACAATAAGATGCATATTATTTGTAAACACAAACATTATACAACCCTGTCTATCTTTAACTTGTGCAAACTGCAAAGTTGCAAACATTCTAAAAACAAAATAATAAAATAAATATCTAATACTGAGGTGCATTGAACATAGGTTGGGAATGCATACTTGAATATAAAGTATGAAACAAACATGACACGGAGTGTGTTGAACATAAAAAAATAATAAACATCCCCTGAATAAACACTGTATTTGGTCTTGGTTAGTTTGGTATTTTACAATTAAAGCTTAAGATTGTTTCTGATGAAATAGAACGGTTAAGATTGAAATTTTGACAAATGCTGTTGTCCCGAGAATTTTAGGTTTGTGTGTTAGCACCCACACAATCATTCATAAAACGCATTAAACATTAGTTTACAAAGACGTCAAACTCACCGAGTGGTAGGGTTGGGTATTGTTTGAATTTGAACGATTCTGATTCCTAACGATTCTCGATTCCGATTGTTTTAAGAGGCAGGATCAAAAAAGTTTAGCTCACCTTGCTAACCAACGGTCTTTCTGAAGGAAATACTCCTTTTGCCACAAATTTTGCATTTTGCCGAGATTTCGTTATTTTTAGTAAAGTGAAGCCACACTTTGGACTGCCGACGTACGCTACTCATGTTGACTTGCGCGGTTATGCCAACACTTCCGGTAGACGCTTCTTCGTTGGTGTTGTTCAGCGGTTTCTTCTTCTAGTCGGCAGACTGTGAATATCGAAACTAGGAATCAAAATTTTAACTTTTGAACGATTCCGGGAAAACGAAAAGTTAGTCCCGGTTTCAATCGATACTCGATTCTCGATACCCAACCCTACCGAGTGGTCAGGGATGTTCACTGATATGCTCACACAAACATCGCTGAAAAATATGCTTTCCAACAGGTTTTATCCTAGTTTTTGTCTGACTCCATTGACTTGACCTGGTACATAAACTACGATAAAACCCTTGTTGTGTGGAATCTGGTGTGTGCGCGGCGGCCAGTGCTCGGCGCACCCTGATGCAGGAAACGGAAGCATTGCTGATACTTTTTTTAGCTGAATACAGACAGATTTCACACAAAACAGGCAGAAATTACATGCATTGTGAACGTCAGACTTATAATCATTTTCGTTCCGTCTCGTCTCGTCAATGAAAACTTGAAAACGTCTCGTCATGTTTTAGTCACCTTAGAGCTACTTTTAGCTAGTCATCGTCACGTTATCGTCATAAAAAACGGTGTGTCAACAATCATTTCGTTATCGTCATCACTGACGAAAACATCACTGTGGCATAAATGTGTGTGATTGTTCGTTCAAGCATGAAAGAACTCTATACTGGCACGCATCTTTCTGTTGCTGCGTTTGCAATTAAATATTTTAACACATTAAAACTGGACAAAAATGAAAAGCAAAAAATTATCTGACTTATCCTCATGAACGAAGAATTTATTATCTTTATATACATGGGACGGGTAGGTTTCATGGAGGCTTCCATGTAGTTCCGCATATCTTGAAAAACTATAATAGCAGAGAGGACAAAAAGTGTTAGGCCAACGTGTTTCCACAACACATTTTCATTCAGAGCCAGCGTCACGTGACTAAAAGCAGCAGAAATGGAGGAGCAGAGCAGTGATGAGGCGCTTGTCACTGCCCTGGCAAGTTTAAAAGGCTGCATTGCAAATCCTGAACATGACAATCAGTTCACTGTACTGGATGTGCATCCCACAAATCTCCATTAACTGCAAGATGCTATCCTGTCAATATGGGCCAACATTTCTAAAGAATGCTTTTAGCACCTTGTTGAATCAATACCACATAGAATTAAGGCAGTTCTGAAAGCGAAAGGGGGTGAAAAGTTTGGGAAGCAAATATTAGTATGGTGTGCCTAATAATCCTTTAGGTGAGTGTGTATGACACATTGATTGCCTGCTCGTTCACTATCATACATCTTCAGCAGTGCTGAGTTATTGATTATTAACAGTTGGTACACACTCTTGCTGCTAGTTACATGGTTACATCAGTAAGAATGAAACAAGTAATAAGTTAGTCTTTATGAAACAGGGAGCCTTAATGAGCGTGCCATTCATTCATTTACTTATTCATCCAAAAATTCTGATTCATTTATAGGAACAAAACTATTGTGTGTCTTTATATAGCTGCGTTATCCAAAGGTGATTTGTTTAAACACACTGTTTCATTCAGGAATCAAACAAGTAATTGCCATTATGAGCGAGTCATTCAATCATTTTCAGCTGATTTGTTCAGAAATACTGTATATATGATGTCTTCAAATAATACGTACTTAAATCAGCAATTGTTTGGAACAATGCAATTATTGTGTTCATATTCAATTGCGCAAAACACTTTTGCTGCTATTCAGGTGAGATATAGATAAGATCAGAGACAAGTTTCACGTGCAATTTTAGATGCAATTATATGCTTCTGGTATTTTTTTTTTTTATATTAGTGCAATGTAAAAATATGTGTACACAAATGCATTGTATCAAATGAATGGTTACACTATTTTAAGGTTTCATGTTACAGTGAAATTATATATTTGTGTACTGAGAAATATTATGAGGTAGTATTATGATTTGGTTTAGGGTTAGTTGCATGCAATTTTCTGTTAGTAGTACGTATAAAAAGTACACTGTAAAATAAAGTGTTACCAAATGAATCATTTAAATAGTAGTACATAGTTAAAGTAATTTATAATAATAAAAAATGGGACCATTCAGGAATCCCATAACTGTGTATTGTTTGGAGGCACGTGCTATTTATATATATATATATATATATATATATATATATATATGTATATATGTATATATATTTTTCTTTTTTTTTTTTTTTGGCTGAGCAAAAACAGACAAAGTTACTGACAATATTGCCTAAAGCGTTGTAGTGTACTCAATAAATTTCTTGTTAATGCACTGTCCCACAAAAGCAATATCACACTCTAAACCACCATCCAAAAATAACATACGTTATACTACGGGTAGGCACTGACTTCAGTGGCCTGAGTACACTGGTGGAATTTGATTTGGATGAGGTGTGACCTCTTTTTTGAAAGTTAATGAAGGGCATTGAATCAGTAGAGGTTATGGCAGAATTGGTCATAACACCACATGAGTGAGCAAAGTAATAATGCATCCTTCAAATAAAATAAAATTTCAGCTTTATTTTTGGGTCATCCAACACCTTGCTCATTTTAAAGTGTAGAAACCTAATTGGATACACTGAACACAATTTGTGGGTAGCTCTACATTAAATGATTACATTTTTGCTCTCTTTTCTCACCAAAATGAGCCTGACTCATTGACAGCCACAGCTTTTATATAATGAGATACATCTACGCCCCACTCTCTTCAATCAGTCTTCTCAGGTAGTTCATTTCCTTGGCTGTGGGAGGTTGTGAAATATTCAGGAGCATGCATCAGTACTCCTATTATTGAAATCAGCAGCTACTCTTTTTAAAAGGTGTAGCCATTAATCAATCATTACCGGAACATTGGCTTTATTATTTGCTTCATTACCAAAGCTCTACCTCTGGCAACCACCATTTTGTGTGCATGAGTGGAATCTAATGCAGCGACTAGTGCCATTTTTCTATCATTATGTGAGCACTAGAGGTCTTTTGTTGGAGATTACTGATAATGTTTTCAACCCTTACAGCCCTTCGTAACAGCATTCTATTGTGTACAGCCTTTCAGAATTAATTAATTGTGTCACCATGCTTGTGTCTGAAAGGCATGTGAATGAAAGGCTTAAGACTTCAGGTGAACTTAATGAAAGTTTTGCAAAGCACTTTCAGTATGTAAGCATTTATAATGGTCCTAAGCTTCAATCATGTGTCAAGTTGACTCTACATGTCTAATGACCTGCACTGAAGTGATAAGAGAAGTCATAGAGATATAACAGGCCGATAATCAAGCCATGACTGTCCCAGCATGATGAGTTTTTTATCAGCTTGCCTTAGAGAGACCCCTAACAAGATTCATTGCTTTTCTTTCTCAGAATTAGGAAGGGTTATCTGCAAGAGCGGTCAACTTTGGAGGGAAGCTCTTTTAATTATCATATCGTTGTTCGGCTATCGATTTCGCCCTCGTCTTAAAGCACAGGTATCAAAAGAACATCCAGCACCAAACAAGAAATAATTTCTCATGTCATTTGTCGTGTCTCCTTGCTCAGCTGAGAAATGGTTGGGAATTATACTACATGTAGGGCAATTGTGCCGCTGCTCAATACAAAACCATTATTGTCCATGAGAAATAGAGTAACGTCTCTGTAGAGGACTGACCGCCATCATGTGGGAGTGTAAAAACAGCTGTGATGGATGTTGTTCAAATGTAATGACTGAACTTGCAGTCAGCACAGTAGAGGAGGAGAAGACAGAGACTATTGTGTGTGGTGGTTATTGGCTCCTGTTTTTACTTGGCATAGTCAACTGAAATCAAGCTGGGAAATAAACTGCCTCACACACACGCCAAGTCCTGAACGAAACTTGCAAATTGAATATCGCCATGAAAAAAAAGACTTCCTTGACTAGGCCGAATGCAGCTGTGGCCAGCAAGGTTATTTATTTTGTCGTAAATGAATGTGCCACGATGCCACTGGCTCCATTTTCTTGGTGGATTTGAAAAACGGCAGCTATTATTATTATTACTATTTGAGCACAATCAGCCTCATGTCTCCAAGCTGATTCAGGAGTTGTCCTGTATGGCTCTGATTGTGTAATGATCAGCTAATTACAAAGAGCACAGTCCCATGCTGTGGTGAATTCAGCCTAGCTGCTAATGCCAGTCTGGCAGAGTGAGTAATGCCCATAAGAGTTTTTCTCACAATAGAGCTACAGTAGTGGCATTAGAGCACATAGCAATTGATTTTTTTTCCATGTGTTCTTTTCCCTGGATGAAATGTTAGCTTTGAATATCACTTTGTAAACATTGCATCACATATCGAGTTGCCATTGTGTATTTGCACACAGTTTGTTAAGCTATCTGTGTAGCTGTGACGCATATTGCCAATGAATAATAGAAAACAGCGAAGCAGAGAGCCATGGCTACTCTTTTTAAAAGGTGTAGCCATTAATCAATCATTACCGGAACATTGGCTTTATTTGCTTCATTACCAAAGCTCTACCTTTTGCAACCACCATTTTGCATCCATTCATGCATCCATCCATCCATCCACCCATCCATCCACAATCCACCCTTTGCTGCTGTCAAAATACTAAGAAGTTCTGAAATTCATGTAACATTTCCAATTCAATCGATATATTTGTTCTATATAAATAATTCTATAATTTTAGACCCTACTATAAATCATCAGAACATGCCTGGTGTAGTAGTTGCAACATGGTCGTCAATAGCAGAGTTCAGTTCAGTTTACTTTGGCTGTTGTGACCGTGATAAGCACTTTGTTCCAGAATTTGGAGACAAAAATAGGGAAACTCACTGACCAAGACCGACCAGAGTGGCTCTTCTAGACTCTGGGCTTAAACCAACCAAATGTAACAGAGCAGAACAGGGCTAGAGTAGGTGGACACCACATCAGGCAATTCCATTAGCTGCATTTCACACGAATCAAAGCCTTGAATCTAATTCCATCTGCCACAGAAGAACAGTGAGCTTCAAGAGACTATGTGACCCTGCAGAACGCCGATAACTGTCCTTCTGTAACATGTTGTAATGCGTACTTCGGGGCAGCTAGAGACTGTAAGACTGAGGTATTGTGAGCCATGGTGCGTAGTGGTTTGAAGCAGACAGGCTGGACTAGAGCGCCGTTTGCCCCAGCACTGAGACTGATGAACATGCCGTTCTGCCAAGATGGGCTCATTTATTACATTCTGACATGACAAATCATTGCACAAGGATACAGAGCCAGTTTGTGCACTCTGCCACCCCACCACAACAAAGCCATTGGTAATTCTAATGGCCAGTATGTGCAAATGTGACATTTCTTTTATGGTCATGCAAGTATCTCCTTTTTGCAGCCGATTCTGCACCATTAAGTTTAAAAGGAAGGGTTTTGTTTAAGCATAATATTCAGGAGAGAAGTACCTCAATGACTAAAGGAGCATTTGATCCACTTTACTCAGACTGCATAGTATAGGGGAAAAAAAGAAACATGGAGAACCACACCTGAATACAAAAAGAGACACTTTGTACTTTAATTATATCCTTACATGTCACACATATACTTAAAAAAAAGCCTGATTTCTATGAATAGGAGCAAACCTGTGGTACACGACAGTTGGGTTATTCATTCTCTAATACTAATGCACACTTCTTAGAAATATCCTCTCCATGTACCGGCATTTGATCTGATGGTTTTTTTTCATACTTGTTCCCTGCCGCTCTGAGCTTTGATGTCCGTTTTCATTAAACAGATTGTGTTTCTTTTCTAATAGAGCGGGTCATGCTTAACAGGGCGTACTCCATGTGCAAAGAGGTGGGTCACTGGTGAAGCGTGTCTGCGAATTTTAGAGGGATTTAAAATGGGTTTTGTCGTTGAGAAATGGCTGTGTACCTACAAGTACAGCTAATTGTATTTTCAATTAATTCCTTCAGCAAATGATGGTAATGATAAAAGCAGAGGTGACTTTTGGCACTACTCGAACTGTGACTTTGTTAATTAGAGTCATGAGCAAAGCCCGGTAAATCCTCTTGTTTTTAAAGATGCTGTGTAATGAATGCAAATTTCAGTTGTTTTCTGTCTCTTGTCAGTTCTTTTCATTCGCTACATGGTTGAAAGTATATGGACATCCATTTTTAATTAACATGCTGTACTATTTCAGATACTCCCACTGTCAGCAGAGATATCAAATACAAGCAATACAGCACGTGCAATCTGCTTTAGACAATCAATTTTCATGTATGTATACATATATATTATATATCTATATTATGAATATCACTATATATATATATATATATATATATATATATATATATATATATATATATATATATATATATATATATATATATATATATATATATATATATATATATATATATATATATATATATATATATATTTATATTTATATATATTTATATATATATATTTTTTTTTTCAAGTTTTCCTGAGTTTGGCATACAAGAAGTTGACTGTCTGTACCATGAAAGAAATAGCAAAAAACACTGGGTTTCTTCTCAGAGCTGCACTCAATGACAGAGTAATAATAGTCTAGTCAAATTCTAACCCTAATGACCCTTTTAACCTTTTTTTTTGTATATTTAATGAAACAAAAGCATATAACTAGTATAGTCTTATTGGTAAAATTTTCCAATGACAATTCATTTGTTAACATTAGTGTTCTACTGTACGTTAGTTAACATGAACGAATGATGAAACACCTAAAACGATGATACAAATTTTTAGTTAATTAAAATATTTAATTTTAATTAAATAATATTTCATATTTTGTTAATTCTACTTACTATAATCTTACTACTACATTATTAAAACAAAAACTCTGTTAATATTATTGTATGGATCCGAGCTATCATGTAACTAACAATGAACAGTATTATTTTGATGATTATTATTACTATTATTATATCTACTGAGTACATAGCATTTGAACTCCATAAATATATGTTTTATTATTAGAAGGCAGAATGTATGCTTAGCATTTACAAATTTGAGCATATGCTCAAATTAATCATAATGGATTCAAATTGCAACTGGATACTGCCATATAGTGTATCTTCAGCCTTTAGATCTTCGTTAGTTTAGAGTGGAGATTTAGAAAGGTGAAAAACAGTCTTACGAGTGAGGAGGAAAAAATCTACTCTGTGCGGCTAACAGACAGGAGGAGCCGGCCCATGAGAATATGCCTCTCTGTACAAACATGCTGAATCTCAGCACAAAAGAAGAGTGTTTTGCTTACTAGCCCTGATGGGAGGAAGTCAACCTCTGGATCCTCTCGAGCAGGCCGCGGTGGTCCGACTCCTGCTTAGCTGAACATTTGTCTGGTGGGCCGATGTATTATTCATCTGGACAGGTTTGAAGCTGGATTAGTCCCTGCCATGGCCTGTTTTCTCTCTGTCCGCAGTGATGTGCTGATGGCTTAATGATGCGACAGGTCTCTGGGAGGTGGTTAATGCATCTGGCGGCCGGTGACACCTGCCAAAAAGAAAATCTCCTGATGGGAAGAGAGCAGCTGCACAGCAGATGCAGGCTAATAAAACACTGCTCTTTGCTGGCCTCTGATTGGATAGCTCACGACAGAGGTGATGGGGAAACAGCTCTTTGTTTAAGCTTAATCACCAGACAGGATGCTGAGGAGAACAAACTGATGTGTCTTCCTGTCACACACCTACATTTCCCTGATAATGCTAGTTAATGTGGATATTTTATCAGTGACAAGCCTTTATTTGCATCATGCATTTTTAATTCAGATTATACTTAAGGGAAACGTGCATTGCATTTCAGCCTTCAGTTATTAAAACTCTAAGGGTTTGTCTACATTTTTAAAGACAAAAATATTTGTGCTTATAAGCGCTGAGAGTCTCCATGGTCATGTCTGCCAAATAATAGTTCATTGAGTCAGTGAACTGCAAAAGCAGCAAATATGCCCACCTGGAGTAGTAAATATTCATGTCATACCTGGTGTAATGTGGCATCACTAATGCAGCGTGATGGCAGATGGAATTTTGCTGGGTTGGGTGGCAGCACTACAGAGGGGCCTGTCATATTTAATGGCAGACAGTCCTTATGACAGTTCACATTAGCTGCTGCGGATGCTGAAAATTTTATATGTTTTATATTCCCTTAAGTCGGTCTTTACATGAAATATCATCAGGAAATTATACTGGAAAATGAGGTCAAGGCTAAAAAAAAAAAGAGAGAGAGAGAGAGAGAGAGAGAGAGAGAGTGAGCGCTCTACGGTTTAGTTAAATTGTAGCCAATGCTTTTAACATACAAATAGAGTGTAATTTGTATGTACACAGAAACCATAGAGGAACAAAATCAGAAGAGACCATGGATGCATCCCAATTTGCCTTCTTATTCTACGCCCTAAAAATATGTACTCTTTTTGTGAAGAAAAAGTACATACGTTTGAGTGTGTAGCAAAAGAGCAGGCAAGCTTTGGGACATACTACTTCGCCATCTTTAACGGACAGATCTGTCATGTGCATCCTGTCACCGTAAACTGCGCTGTCAATCATCTCATCACAGTTAAAATTTTTCCATTCAATCTAATAGAATATCTTACCATTTCAGAGAGAAGTGTCAGCACGTTCAACTGCCAGTCGTGGGTCTTTCATGTGGACTTTAACGCTCTCCTTTGCAATTTGAATGTAATGATGCATTTAAAAGTTAATAGCTGAAAGTATCTTTTCAAAAGTTCACAATTCTGCAGATGCAATAAAAAGTAGCCAACAATTAATAAATATATTCTCGTCAGGTTAGATTAATCACTCAACCCCCTTTATCTAGACCTCTTTACTGAACTCGAGATGGACTCACATGTCCTCCATGTACTGTACTTTTTTGTTATCACCTTTTACTCGTGTTTTTAGTTCTAACTAAATCCTTGTCTAATGTGCAATGGGTTGTGGGCAACATCAGCCATTAGAGTGTGCATCTATCTGCACTTAGGATTCTGTCCTGATATAGTAAACCATCCAGGTCTCTTTGGAACACTCATTTCAACATACTACCGTTTTGGGACGTACTAATTCTATTTTTCAAATACTATGACAGCTAGTATGTGGATTGGGATGCACACATAATTATCATTTGCTGGAGAATGTGTGTTAAATTCTACAAGCAATTGCCTTTCTTCATAATTTAAGACCATTTTAAGCTCTTTGAAGTCATGACTTTATGCAGCTGAGTTCATAATCATTTTTTTGAGGTGGAGAATTTGAAAGTCTAGTGAACGTCTCGGGTTATGTCTATAACCCTTGTTCCCCGAGAAGGGAACGAGACACTGCATCGTTGAAAACGACTCTTTGGGGACCCTCTCTTAGCGTGCGCTTCTGAAGTATGAATGAAACTAATCCAATCCTGATTGGTGTTGCATCGTGACGTAACATGTGATGGCATAACTGGATACATAAAAGTGACGCTGACACACACACACACACACATCAGTCTCGCGATGAAGCAAGACGCTCTAAGGCCTCAAGGGGCATGGCAGGATGATGCAGTGTCTCGTTCTCTTCTCTGGGAACAAGGGTTATAGACATAACCCAAGACGTTTCCTTTCGAGGGAACTCACACTGCATCATTGAAAACAACTCTTTGGGGAACGAATGCCCACTAGGCCATGCACCGAAATAGGCCCTGGAGTGAAACTGATTCAGGCACTGGTTAGGACGAGAGCACATGTGCGCCAGGGGTACTAGGGAGGTGCAGACTATAGAACCTAATAAAAGTCTGCGGGGTAGCTAGGGTTGGGTATTGGTTCAGTTTTATCTGATACCAGTACCTACTCGGTATTTTTTAAACGGTTCCGGTGCCTAAACGGTTCTTGAAACGGTACTTAAGAAAATTAAACCGCACACACTTTGTCAAAAAAAATAATACCCTTTATTTACAGGGCCAAACTGGACACAATATTAACTTACAATATAAATACAAGTAACATATGGTAATAATAAATAAACCAATATAAAATAAAAGTTCATATTTACATAATATCAAATAAAACAATATTAT
This sequence comes from Hybognathus amarus, assembly GCA_030378365.1. Taxonomy (NCBI): domain Eukaryota; kingdom Metazoa; phylum Chordata; class Actinopteri; order Cypriniformes; family Leuciscidae; genus Hybognathus; species Hybognathus amarus. Next base: position 104,404 of record JAQIUQ010002032.1, read on the forward strand.
ATCAAACAATGTAATTATACTGGAGATTAATAGAGATTACTACCAGGGTAATATAATATCAACATGGCTACAGGTTCCCATGTTTTGTTTGCTTTAACTAGTCGTGTAAGTTATTTTGTCATTTACTCAGTTTAAGCTCTTCTTAACCAGTTTGATATTTCGTTTCCACTCCGTCTTATGCGCAGCTTTCGAGTAAACAAAGGAACGTCTCTGTGTAACCCATGTTCTCTGAATAGGGAACGGACGCTGCGTTCACTGCCACATATCTCGCGCTGCTTTTCGACAGAAGACTCTAGAGGAGCAGATGATGTGCGCGCTAATATAATATGACGACGTGATCGTCAGAGGCGGCGTGAATGGTGATTCTATATCCATAGACAATCGTTACTCTGGCGCGTAATTTTGCACATGAAATGCAGCCAAACATTTCACCTGTAGCAATTTCACGTGCTACATTTCACGTGTGTTCAGTCTCCTCACTATCAGCTGACGTTCCAGCAGTCTCACACATATTGATAACGGCTCCCGGATGATCACAAATGAGCTTGATAGACTCAGGCATCGAAATAGGCACCGAAATTTTCATTCTTATTCGGTATGGTTACTACCGTTCACGTCAGAACCGGTTCCCTATTAGAACCGAGTTTCGGTACCCAACCCTAGGGGTAGCCCAACCGGCTGCCTCACAGATCTCCTGGAGGGGCACTCCTGATAGGAGGACCCTAGAGGACGCCATGCCTCTAGTCAGAATGAGCCCTTACTGCCAAAGAAGGCAAATTGCGCACCTTGTAAGCCGAGTCAATAGCCTGAACAATCCAATTACTAATGGTTTGCTTGGATGCCGGGAGCCCCTTTTTAGGTGACCCAAAACACACTAACAGTTGGTCCGATCTCCTCCAGAGAGGACCTCTCGAGGTAAATACTGTAAGTTCTGACGGCGCAGAGCAAATGAAGCTTATCTTCTTCTGCTGACACATGAGGTGGAGGATGGAATGCCTGCAGAACCGTAGCCGTATCAGCTAAAGCCGAGCCGTATTAGCTGGCACTTTAGGCACATAGCCCGATCTCGGGTGCCAGGGCTTGGAGATCACTGCCAGGCTTGGAGATCTCCCAACCTCTTAAGAGGTGATAGCTAAGAGAAAGACCAATTTGAGCACAAGATGTTAAGGTGAAGCCAGAGGCCCATCACTTAATCACGCGTGGAAAGCCGCAATGGCAACCACGTACACCTTAAGCATGGAAGGGGAGAGACCCGCAGGGAAACAATCTTGAAGAAACTCGAGAACTGAAGCCACTGGGCAGTTAACTGGATCTAACTCATGTTCTCTAGACCAAGTGACAAACACATTCCACTTGAGGCCATATAATCTCCTAGTAGATGGAGCCCTAGAGCCAAGTATGGTTTCAACCACCCTGGCTGATAGACCAGCATTTAGGGACTGAACCCCTCAGAGGCCAGACCCACAGTTTCCACAGCTCCGGGTTAGGGTGGGAAATTGTGCCCTCCGCCTGAGACAACAGATCCCTCCTCAGAGTAATCTGCCATGGCAGAGCTATCAGGAGTGAAATTTGGTCTGAAGAACCATACTCAGGCCGGCCACATTGGAGCAATCAGAAGTAGACTGATGCCTTCATGACTGACCCTCTCCCAGGACTCCCGGAGTAGAGCGATCAGGGAAATGCGTATAGGCAAAGCCTCAGCCAGGCCTGTACCATGGCATCCAACCCCAGAGGGAGAACCAAAGTGGGCAGTGGGGTGTCTCTCGAGATGCGAAATAGATACACTTCCATTGGTCCAAACCTCTCCCATATCAACTTCACCACATCTGGATGAAGTCTCCATTCCCTGGGCCTCAGCCCCTGCCTTAACAGGATGTCTGCTCCCTGATTCTGAACCCCCGGAACATTAATTGCTCTGATAGACAGTATTTTCCCTCGGGACCAAAGACAAATCTGATGTGCCAGTCAGGGCTGGGTATCGTAACAAAATGTTCCATACCAATACCTTGACTTCGATACTTGTGTTCCTGAATTCATACCTTTTTCAATACCAATATTTATGTAACCAGTTTTATCAATATAATATTACCTACATTTTTATTTTATTTTTTCAGTTGTTGACTTTCACACTCAAGCATGTAAAAAAGCACCAATGATAAAGTTTTCTATGGTTCCTAATCATTTAACAACATGTTTTCTTTACTTCAATGAGCTCATTGTTTCTGCCTTATCTGTTAATGTTTAACAATGAAACTGAATGAAAATTAATTGAAATGCATTACACTGTCACCTCTGATAATAACAGATCATCAGCTCTAAATTGTTATTTAGAAACATGCATTTTCTGTAAAGCTGCTTTGAAACGATATGTATTGTGAAAAATGCTATACAAGCTGAATAAAATCAAATATAGGCTACTGGGGGGCGGGATATATGCCTCGCGCTCAGCACACGTGAAGCTTGCCGCAAAGCACTGGCAACAGAAGCCTAATGATTATGGATGTGTCAACAACAGCAAGGATATATTTTTAATCATTTATTAATGAACAAGTGTTTAATAAGTGTGCTGGCAGCAAATATGATTATGGCGGTGCTGACTCGTCATTCCTGCAGCAGTGAATGCGCGTGCCTAACGTTATGTGGATCAGGTAATCAAACTATTCATTTCTAATTGTTTTGTTTAAAAGTAGAATTATTTTGACCGACTATAGACCTATTTCTCTTGTCTATGAGGCAAGTATCCCATATGCTGAGTGTCGGTTCATCTGTGACACGCTCCAGTTATTGAAGTGGAAAACGGACTTTGTACTCTCAACAAGTGTGTGTGCGCTTATGACATTTACCGTGTTACTGGTTTTGGTGGCAAATATCCTGTTCGAAAATATTGCATCGCGTGCTTCTGGTATCTGAACCTGGCACACAGGTACACTATGGATCATTTCCACATATTTTCTATCCATCTGTGGCATTAACGCACGCGCACACACGCATCACACACACACACACACGCACACGCGCACACACACACACACACACACACACACACTCACTCACGTGCGACAAGCTACGTCTCTAACAGCCGCATAAACTCAGTGTTTTCTGCCACAGCCTCTGCGTGCTGCGTGCTTATTGTTTCACTGACGTTACGAGATTAACCACTTGGGTACCGAAATTTGGTATCGAAAAACAAGACATGTTTCGATACTCGGTAGTGAATCGAATGAATTCGGTCGGTACCTAAAAAGTACCGAAATTCGTACCCAGCCCTATGTGCCAGTCTGTAAAGAGGGAGTAATTGAGTTCCCCTTGTCAGTTCAGATATGCTACCACTGATGTATTGTCCAATCATACTAAGACATGGTAACCCTTGATGTCTGGAAGGAAGCTCCTCAAAGCCCTAAACACAGACAACATCTCTAGACAATTTATGTGCCAATAATGATGATGGTCCTGCCACAGACCCCTGGCAAAGCGGCTGTCCATGGACGCGCGCCCAGCCAGTGAGGGAGGTGTCTGTTGAAGCGGTTTTCCAGACGTTTACAGTTTTTTTTTTTGGTATATACAATTTATGAACTGTTAAGGTTTGACATACACTACAAGTGCACATTCAACATGAATAAGCACACTTCTCTTCACAATTTTCCCTCCAGCTTATTCTTTAAAGTTGTCAGCAAGCACCAGCATTGATCATTTTCACAAAATTTTCATGGCCCCTGGAATATTTTGCTGTATGAATATCTTAGCATATATATAACTTCATCCATTATTTTCTTTTTTTTAATCAACTCTTGAATGTTTGTTTCATGTTGAATAATTTTTTTAGGATTCAGATTGGATTCAGAATTAATGGTTTAAAATAAATAAATAAATAAATAAATAAATAAAAAACATAGATCCATCAACAGCCCCTAAGCTTTCACAGTTTTATTCCTCTTCCTATGTTCAACATTTAATTTATGTAAACTTAGGCAGTTTTGATTTATATGCTGTTTAATGTTAATGTTTATATGTGCATAGCCAATGCTTCTATCTTTTGTATAATTATGATATATATATATATATATATATATATATATATATATATATATATATATATATATATATATATATATATAGAGCTGTCAGTTGTAACGTGCGTATTAACGCTAGCTCAGACTTAATACATATATATATATATATATATACTATATACATATATATATATATATATATATATATATACATATATATATATATATATATATACTATATATATATATATATATATATACTATATATATATATATATATATACATATATATATATATACATATATATATATATATATATATATATATATATATATATATATATATATATATATATACATATATATATCACATATACATATATATATCATATATACATATATATATATATATATATATATATATATATATATATATATATATATATATATATATATATATATATATATATATACACATATACATATATACATATATATATATATATATATATATATATATATATATATACATATATATATATATATATATATATATATATATATATATATATATATATATATACATATACATATATATATATACATATATATATATATATATATATATATATATATACATATATATATATTTATATTGTATTATTTTCAAGTTATAATGTTGCCCATTTGGTAGTTTCCAAATCAATGGGACCTAGCACAATATTTGAGAATCACTGATCTATATTTTATAGCCACACACAGTTTTATTGCATATTAGCAAACCAGTGACTCATTGTGATTGAAACTCAAATGCTCTGAGAACTCCTGTTCTCTGGTTCTCTCTCTTCTCATTTCCATTCATTTTCAGGTCTTCCCTCTGCTGCTTACTGAAAATCACCATCATGGAAACAACCATTACATTTCAGCGATTTTGGTGCACAATAACTATTCGGATAAACATGGTGGGAAATGACAGAAACACACCCAGCTCTCAATCATGCCATTTTTTCTTGCCCTCACTCTAGAGAGCTTACACGGCATGTTCAGCTCAGTAGAAGCAGGACTGAACGGTTCCTGTAATTTTCATCATGCAATCAAAGGCAAACAATGGTATATAAATCAGAAGCAAAGTCCCTCTCTGTCTCTCTTAGTAAAATTTGCAGGACGTTCTTTCTATCTAATGTTTTGTTTTACCCAAGCTTGTGATGACCACCTTTTAAATCCTGGAAAATGTTTCTTTGTCTGTCATCCGATTTAAAGTCCCTCTGTGTGGAGATACCTGATCTTTTGTCTGCGCTTTCCTTCCCCACTGATTCGTCAGCTCAAAGCTTCCGACTGCTTTCTGAAGAACTTTCCTCAAATATGCAAAAGAAACTCACTGTTTCCATAGTAGCGTATTATGATATTCAGAAAGAACAACCTACCATTTGGGATGCTAAAATTAGGCCAAAGTGTGTGCATGCAGACATGTTTTTCTTACCATTATTTATTATTTATTTATTGTTGTTGTTATTATTCACTTCAGAATGATAATAAGATTCATCGTCTCTTAACTAGACAGAGCAATTAAATTAACTAGAGAAGAAAGTTTCTATACACCCTTATGCTCTGCCTTCTAATTAGATGGAAAATGTCTCAGGGTTACGACTCTAACCCTTGTTCCCTGAGAAAGGGACAAGACACTGCATGACAACGACACTTTGGGGAATGTCCTTAGTGTAACGCATCTGAACTATGAATGAAACTAGTCCAATCCTGATTGGTGCTGTGTCATGACGTAACATGTGACCGCATGCACGGAAGCTACAAAGGGAAGCTTAGGACGACAGCACTAAAGTGCCTGGGGTAGAAGAAATGTCCAGGCTATTGAATCTGAAAAAAGTATGAGGGGTAGCCCATCCTGCTGCATCACACACATTTTCACCAAAGAGCCATAGAGATAGCCAACGGCTGTCTGTGGTCTGTTTGGATGTGGGAAGCCCTTCTGAGTGACCTCGAAGCACACCAGTAGGGCTGTAATCAACCAAAGAAATCCTCAGTCGACCAAGGTCTTGTCCTGCTGCGACGATTAGTCGAACTAAAAAAAACTAAAAAAAACGGATGTTCTATTGAACATTTTTTAAACAATTGTCATAGAGCATTTATAAAACAACAACGAAAAAACATCGAAAATAAATAAAACTATAATAATAATACAATTCTTTGAAAATTAAGTGATTTTTTTTTAACTGCAAGTGAGGAGCTCTGTCCTTGGTCTATAGTGACAGTCACAATTGCGCACCTGATCACACCACGTGCTACAAAATAATATAACTGCTATCTGCCACATAATGAAAAATCCTAACAAAGCTCTCGTTACAGGCTGTATTCTTCTTTACTTACAAAGCTGTGGGTTAACTTTTGTCCAGCCGATCTGTTAGGCGTTTTAAACAACAGACAAAATAGCCTAAAAAACAATCTGAAATTCTAGGCTCTGTTGTAAGATAGCATATAAGTTTAATTTCGTTTTGTTACATTATTTAGGCTACTTTCAAATGAGTCAAGTGTACAAATAAAAACCTATTAGAAAACAATCTATTAGAGTCAGTATGGTAAAGCGTCTAAAGAGCTGCTCACGTCTTTTGCGCGCTCAAGTTCGATTTCAAATAGGCACGCGCTGAGTAATGGAGCAACGTGGTTGGCCACACGTCGCTGATCCTCCACAAAAATGTAGCCAGACAAAAGATTTAGATTTCTTGGACATTCTGTCGAATGAAAGTAGCGTGAACTGAATTAATACAGCAAAATTACCTACCAGTACATCCCTTACTGAGCGCGAGCAGCAGCGCAGCCAGTAGGTGCGGTTCCGGAGTGTGTTATGCGGTTCTAGTGCGGTTCACGAGTGTGTTCCCGAGTGTGTGCGCTAAACTGTGGCGCAGTTACAAGAAATAGCCTAAATTAAAGCATTTAAAGATGGGGATAAAACATAGGCTAATAATATTTAGAATACAGTAATAAATAACTGCTTTATAAAGGAATAAATATCAAGGAGTAAATCATTGAAAATGTATTTCTATTGGCAAAAAAAAAAAATGTCGACTGGCTTGAACCAATAAGAATTTCAGTCGACCAAGTACGGCATTTGACTGATTAGTTCGACTAGACGACTAAAGTTGACAGCCCTACACACCAGCAACTGATCTGACCTCTGCCATGAAGAAGACATATGGACATATATCTTGAGAGCTCTGACAGGGCAGAGCAAATTAAGTCTTTCTTCGTCCACCGTCACGTGAGGCGGAGGATGAAAGCCTCTATAACCGTAGGCCGTGCCACATTAGATGGCACTTTAGGGCACATAGCCCGGCCTGGGATGCAAGATAGCCTTAATGTTGCCTGGAACACACTTTAGCCACCCATGTGATATAGAGTGTCTGAAGGTCTCCTACTCTCCTCAGAGAAGTAATGGCTAATAAAAAGCTACCTTGAGGGAAGGTTCTTGGCCTCAGCCGACTCCAGAGGTTTGAAGGGGGCCTCGACCAGCACTTCAAAATCACTGCCGGGTCCCATGTGGGAACCCTGGTAGGAGCCACAGGTCTCATCCTCCGAGCCCCACAGAGAAAAATACAACCAGCTGGTGTCTTCCCAGAGGCCCATCACCCAGAGGAGCCTGAAGCCTGGGGTAAGGCGAGCCGAGAAGCAATCTTGAAGGAACTCCAGCTCTGAAGCCAACCGGGCAGTTAACTGGGTCCAACTCATGCTCTCTACACCAAGTGGAAACACTTCCCTCCTCAGAGGGATTTGCCCAGGTTGGCCTGCCAGAAGTTTTATGATGTCTGAAAACCATTCTCGGGTTCGGCCAGTATGGGGCTACTAGAGAGTAGGGTAATCCCGTCTTGAAAAGTTTTTTTTACACATATAAAATATAAATGTAGCCAGTGGCATATAGTATAAAATTGTGCAATAAAATAAAAAAACAATGTATGTTTATTTTCACTGAAAAAAATATAGTCACCTTAGCAGTAAGTCAAAGGAATTTAAGCCCTCCTTGAAGGGGTCATATAATGGTACATGCACTTTTAGAAGTTGATTGTACTGCAATGTGTGTTGTCAGTGCCTGTACACAACCATCATTTAATGATTAAAATCCATCCAGTGGTTTTGTTTTAATCTCCTTATTTGTTTTCCCCCTCAAAATCGAGCCGTTCGACCATGTGACGTCACACAGTCGCACCGCCCTTCCGCGGTTGTTGATTGACAGCAGTGTTTTCAACACAGACCCGCCCTAGCGAGCTGTCATCATAGACTACAGTCCGTCATTGTTGATATGCTGGAGCAGAATGGCGTCTAAGCGATTGTGTTGTTCTGTTCTTGGGTGCAATAACAAACACAGAAATCATTCTGATGTTCCTAAATTTGAACCGCTGAAGACGCAGTGGCTGAGTTTTGTTTACGATGGGAATATTCCCACGATCAACGTAAATGCTTTCTTGTTTGCGCGATCATTTCTCACCAGACTGCTTTATAAACGAGGATGAATGGCATTTTTCATTTCTTCTTTTCTGTGTTAGCCTCTGGCGTGGATGACATAGTAAACATAATTTTCATGAAACTGTACAGACTACAGTACCTGTAAAACACAGTCCATGGCGTAGAACCTGAAATTGCTGCACTGTGTTTTACAGATACTTCAGATCTGTACAAGATTTTCTATAGGGCTTTTACAATGGTGTTTTTCAATTTGGGAGTAAAATAAAGCCTGTGGTAAACACATTTTAATGATAGTTTCAAATTTTGGTCTACACACTCACACCCAAATCTGTCTCATCTAGTTACTTATTAAAAATGTTTGTTTTGAAAATAACTGCTTTAAAATTTGCCTTTTCACTATGGGTGTGTGCAGTTTACTGGTATTATGATTCGTTCTAATTACAATAATTGATTTTATGCATTATAACTCCTGGGTGTACAAAGAATAAAAGTTAGATGTGCCAAAATTCATTTGTCCTTGATCAGTGTTAAAAACCCTTGGTTCCAATAATTTATCATGATAATTATCCATTTCATCTCATACAGTATATTGTCACAGTCACAAAAGACATGCAAACAATGCTGAAAATATTCAGTTATGTGTAACACTTCTTTTCATTCATTTTCCTGCTACCTGCTGTCTGGATGTCTTGCACTTCCACATGTCCCATTTCCCTGTATTATAGAGGGCCGGCTTATCAATGTGTCTGTGAGTCTGTTAGCATTGCATATCTTACATGCTAAGTGATTACAGCAGTGGCAGAACCCAGTCATCCATGAAGACAGCAGCAGTTTACAGATTTGGCTGCACAGCTCTGGGGCAATGGCATTACATGACATGTTGGCAGGAAAAGCTTTATACACATGATAGAAAGAAACCATGGATAGTTTTAGGTTGGCGTTGTGATGTAGTCCTCATTCTCATACACCCCAACTGAAATTTTGAATAAGTTGCCGATGGCCACTGCATCTGGGGGATCCTTGTGCACCCCTCACAAGCCTATAAGCTTGTGTCAAGTTTGGCGGTCAGAGCTTACAAAGCCTGCGGGCAAGTTGCCTCCTGAAAGCACATTGATATACATTACACCTATTGTTGAGCAGTTCTCCTGTCATGTGCATGCATATATTCTGTCCTACTGGCAACGGACTTGATATAGCCTCTTCTTCCAGCCGATATAAAGGCCAGTTGTTGTAAACTCGTTCTTCGGTGAGTACCTAAGGAAGTGGTGGATTGTAACTGCCTTGTCCCAAGTCCGTCTGCTGCATCTGGCCTGAATGGCATGTCTTCACATCTCTACCTTCCGCACCACAAGCCATCCTCTGTGTGTCCGTGTGAGGGTTTGAAGTATTTAGTACAGAGTCCTACCCTCCGAGTGCTCCAAAGCCAGATTGGGCCTTCAGGTCAACTGGGAGAGCAGTGATCTCGCCCACAGGCTGAGATATCTGTTTTCAGTTCGGAGAAAAGCTCGGCTGGTGCTATGTGCAGAGAGAGGGTCCCACTGGAATGAACTTTCAGGGGCTCCTAAGCCACCTAAGCAGATGCAGCTGCTTGGCTTCCTCCATATGAAGACCACTTCAGCACTAGTTTCAGAATTGAGTCCCAGGGTGACCGTGGCAGAGCAGCACGCCCTGTGTGACAACAGATCACCCCGGCCTGCCGCAGCTCATGTCCGTGATCAGACCTTTCGATTTCTCTGGGACAAACTGCTCCCGATAGGGCATGCTTTGAGCAGAAGCCTGGGTGACCTTCGACTGCATCGGCATTCATGCCTCAGTTGTTGCAGTTCACCTTGCTTCGAGCCACTGCTGGCTTGCTCGATCGAGCTTACACTGGTCTGAAAAGACAATATTGTGACTGTTGTTGTTGATCAATTCGCCCGTAACTTCTGAGGTCGCTTCATTCCGACAGTCCTCGAGCCAGCTGGATTAGTGGCGCCAGACGGGGCCTCATAACAGCTTTGGCCAGGGAGAGTGGAGTCCAGCTGGGCAGGGACCTAAGAACCGAACAGTTTAAATCTGTTGCCTCTTCAGATTCATTCCTCTGCCAGTTGCGTTATTTCTGTCCGAGTGGACAACCCTTGGACAGACTCTGGCTCTCAGCTGGTCCCCAGGGCCCCGCAGAAATGAGTTCACCAGTGAGCCTTCTAAAAAAAAGCAGCCATGCAATTTGTGTGATTTTCGTCACACTCACGAGTAGAGCAGAGCATGCTCCTGAAAGCTCAGTGAAATTCATCATCACTCAGGTGTTGAGCAGAGATGCTCCTGAAAATCAGTGAAACTGAAGTCAGGAGTGGAAGCAGGTCTTGATGGTTGCCCCTTATTGGCCCAATCAGACCTACTTCCCCTCGACAGCCCTTCCTAGACTTCCGCTGAAAACATTTCAGGGACGGGCATGATGTCACCCAGTTCAAACCCCTGGATCGCGGAGGTTCAGGTGGCTGCTGCAGGAACATGTGGTTACCATCACTTCTGCGATCACCTCCTAAAAGAGTGGAAGTTGTGCTTATGCCAAATAGAAGTGGAACCTGTTCATTGAGTGAGTCTTCTCTCCGTGAGGAGATCCTGAGAGTGTTTGGTCATTTCAGTGCTCTCTTTCCTGCAAGATGGATTGAAGTCAGGCTGTTTTCCTCCTCCCTCAAAATTATGCTGCCTCTTTTTCTTGACGCACATCATGATGCAGAAGCATGTAAAGCACCTCCTGATTGTCAGGTCTCCGAGGGAACAAGGGAATCTTAAAAATCTTTGTCTCTGGTGCTACTGCATTAAAATTATATTTTTAAACAGTTCTCCTGCTCTAATGGTCTCTACCATATGGTAGGGAGTTGCTCACTTTTGGTCAACGATTTGTGTGCTTGGAATTCAGGCCGGCTAACTCTCATAAGCTGAGACTCCGGCCTGAATACATGCCCAAGGTCCCTACTTCTCTCTTAAACTGGGACCAGGTGATAAGCCTGCAAGCACTGCCACGGAGGAGGCAGACCCCAGCCCTGGCTTACTCTGTTCATCTGCTTCATTGGTAATACATGCACAGAATGCAAGCCTTAGGATCTCAGACCAGTTTTTATCTGTTAAGGAAATCAGCAGAGGGGAATGCTGTTTCCAAGCGAGGTTGGCCCACGGATGTGTCTCCCTTCATCTTGGTAAAAATCACTTCATCACTTAGATGGTGAGCTCCTCATAAATGTAGTGTGGGCTCCCGCCTAGGCATTGACAGCAGAGCGCTTCGCTGACAGACATTCTAAAGATGGGGGCTGGTTGACAGACTTCAGTCGAGCCGCTGCTTCCTTTCAGGCAGGATGTGGCTTCCGCAGCGTCCCCTTCCTTCCATGTAGCCTTTGGGAACAGCAGTGACTTCTCTGGCCTTAACCCTTTCACACGTAAGTTTAAAATATTCTAACTGACCCCCCCCCCAGCGTGAGTTTTTCAAGGTGACTGTTATTTAGAACTTGCCACTTTAATGTTTCCATGATGACACGTCATTGCTTGTCACGTGACACAGCACAACCACAACAGAGCGCGGGAGGAATGATGATCTGTTTTTATGTCGTTTTTCATTTTTTATTAAAAATATTCATAAATGTATTAGCTATGACATGAAACACTGATATTCCGATTGTCAAATATGGGCAAGTGGATGGGTTTTGTTGTTTAAACATCTTTAAAACGATCGCGTTAGTTGAGCTGTATGCACAATGGGCGGCGCCATTTTAGTTTCATTTTCAGTTCAGAGAATCGGATCTGTTGGATTTACAACGTCAGTTCCTCCACTTCTCACGAAATACATGATAGTAAGTGGCTGGTGAACTGGGAGAAGAATAGGATCAAATGTTAAGCTACTTACACAATGTGTATCTGATATGAATAAAATGTGTTGTCTTATTATAATTGAAAGGATTATTATTGCCACTTCCATAAGACATCAGTGTGTATTTTACAAACTCAAAATCATTGTTTTGCTAGTACTTATGTGTATTTAAATGTCTGAAACCTAAAATAAACATTATGTGGTTTAAAACACTCAATAGTTGTGATATGTGACAGCACTGAGTGCGTCTGTCTAAGCAGCCAGCCAACGGCGAGAGCGAGTTTGAATTTAGCAGTTGATCACGTGATGCACTGAGCGTTCTAATCACACCGGTGTGATCGTATGCTCCAGGGACCAGCCAAGACTGATCACACCGGTGTGATCGGTACGTGTGCTAAAGGGTTAATCCCTGTCCCTTCTCCGCCTTCTCCTCAGAGAAAAAGCAGCTAGTGCATGCATCCACTTATGTATTCATCCCCGGGCCGCGGGTGCGGAGTATGTGATGTCATCACACAGCCAATAGTATTCAAAAATGATTGGCTCCCTCAGTGTGATCCCATTCAGTCGACCATGCCTACGTTCTCTCATTCAGGAACGGTGGATTGTATACCTGCAACCTGGATTGTTGTTTTTCATACATAGGTTAATATTTCCATAGAAAATGTGTGAAATACACTACACAACCAGTTGTGTTTACACAATCCGTCCTTTATTTTCCTTGCTCCTTTATTCCATGCTTTTTTTATTCATGCATACAATTATACCTACATTTAAAGTCATTTAACAAACATTTTAGACATAAACATTTAACATTTAAAAGTAGCATTTTAATTCATTTGTGATCAACTATTCTTTTCCTCCGAAATGTTTTCATCCTTGTGTGTTGCTGAAATCTGAGCCGGTGATGGGCTGCTATTGTGGGGGCACTGCAAACCTCAGACCGCCACTCTTAGTTTCTCCTAAAATATATTGTGACAGGCTTCTTATAACCTGCACACAAAAAACAGGACAGATTTCTGACAACATTTTAGCATTCAAAGTAATTAGATTCTGTGTTATAATGAATAAAACCAGTTTCATGCTAGGAAAATGGCATTCTATGCAAATGCCACATGATGACTGACAAGTTAGGAATGACTGACATCTCATACCCTGTAAATACTAATGATTTATAGCAGTAAGGACTTTATAGATAAAAATGAAAAGAAATGATTGACTAGAATACAAGGATTAATTGACATTGCTGGTTGATATTCTGAAATATTTCCAAGGAATACATTTTCAGGTCAGTCTAAACACTGTACACTCTAAACACATACTGTACTGAAGCAGACCCCACTGTATTGCTGACATATTTCCTGATCGGTTCCTCTATTGTTTTTTCCTTCAGACCCTTCACACGTCTCATTCATTACAGGGAGGCTGCAGTCCTGCAGTTTCACAGGTTTGATTGGACCATCTTCTTCTTTAGTGCTGCCTAACAGCATATGTGACTTCACGATGATATTGGTCTCGGTCTAGCACGGTGTTTAGAGTTGGTGCTGTTGTTAATTGTAGATTTTTCCTTGCAGGATTTGCTTTGATAGCTGGTATTTGTGATCATTTTGGGCAATGTGGCCCAAGTAGTAACACTTCCTGCTTATGATGGTCTTCAGCAGTTGCCTGTCAGTGCCCATGTCTTGCAGAACTTGTGCAGAACATTGGACCATGACTAGAAAAAAGGGAACCAATCTGCACTCTCATCCAACCACTACCTCTCCGAACATGTCTTTTGACTGAGCTTATTTCTCTTCACTCACAGTGGAGTTGGAGGTCCAGCACCTTGCTATCTCTTATGATGTTCCATATTAGAGATGTGACAGGGTTGAAGTGAGATAGTCTGCAATGAACTTTCCTTCCACATGCACACTTTATGAACTTCATGGAGTTGTGATGAGATAATTGACCTCCATTAAGACCAAGATAAGGTAGAACTTAAAGTACTTTAAAGTGTGTAATTGACCCTTTTGCCTGGATCTTGTCTGTCATTATTCAAGACTAGCTGGAAGTCTCTCCTCCTGACTTGAACTAATAATTGGGTCTTTTTTTCTGTTATGTATATTAATTAGGCCTGTCAGTTAAACACGTTATTAGCAGCGTTAATGCAAACCTCACGCAATTTTTTTTTAATTGTGAGATTGTCTTTTTTGCTAGCAAACTTTGTAGGTTTGTTTTCTCCAAGCTTTTCCAACAGGCACATAAACCAACAGGACAGATTTCTGACAACATTTTAGCTTTTTCCAATTTTGTCATTCAAAAAGTTTTGAAAACTGGCGTAACAGTCCTCCCTGAAAGCACCGGATATATCTATAATGGAAACACACTTGTTGTGAGCCAGTCAAATAGCAGGTTAACGTTACGTTTTGATTGGATGCCGAGTGTGAGATGCCGAAATGGATGCCAATAAAGATTTTGAATTAAAAAAAAAAGTTTACTTTTTAAAAAGTTGCCAAATGGTCCCATTGCAACACAGTCTCATCCCAATTTGTCATATAACTGACGTTTTGGGACGTCTTTTGACCATTCGTCAATATACGACTATTTAGGGCCCCCTTAAACGTCGGTAGATGACGATCCCGGGTCGTCATACAACTGACGCTTTACCTTTAACGTCAGTTAGGTGACGGGGTTGGGTTTAGGGTTAGGTTTAGGTCTGGGGTAGAGTTAGGATCCCATAACGTCATCTACCGACGTTTAAGGGGGCCCTGAAATAGTCGTATATTGACGAACGGTCAAAAGACGTCCCAAAACGTCAGTTATATGACGAATTGAGGAATGAGACTGCGCTGCCCATTGACAAGACCAAAGTGATCTGCGTGTTGTCGTTGTGAACTTAGCGATCATTCGCAGCACGTCCAGTCTGAAATACCACTTGATGGCCAAGCACACACACACAGCTGATGATTGACAGTGTTACTTTGTGTGAGAGATTATTTGCTCCATGTGAGTGTGTTATTTTGAAATTTAACAAGGTATGTGTCAATGTTGTTTTTCAATAAAAAAAAAACATTTGCACAAAGCAAGTCAATCCACTTTTTCACGTTGATAAGAACATTAAAAAGAGAAAAAAATAATGGGACAAAAAGAGACATTTAGAATAGATAAAAATGTTTGATCAATTGAGATTAATTGTGAGTTAACTATGACATTAATGCAGTTAATCATGATTAAATATTTTAATCATATGACAGCACTAATATGAATTTATTTAAAAGTTTAGTTCTTAAGTAGAAAGACTTGAATAAACTTTTTTTAAATGTCGGTATTAAAATTAATTTTGATAATCTTGGGAGGTATAAAGTTAGGAAATAATTAGGAAAAATACATAATTAAAATAACAAAATTGTGACAATAAAGCCTTAATGGGATAGTCATCCATTATCATTTAATCACCATCATGTTATTCCAAACCTGTGTGACTTTTTCTGCACAGCCAGTGTTTTGAATAATAAAACATCTCCAGTTAACTATCGGACCATTCAATTTGTTCATTTGTCAAATTAGAGTCATTCTAGCGCTGATTTTTTTTTTTAAAATTAAGTAATCAAAGTCATTGCCAAAGTAAGGATTATGAAAATGATGAATATAACAAGAAGACATTTTAATTGTTTATAAACAAGTGTCCGTATCGCCTGCAAAGATGAAGTTGACAATGCTGATCGTGATCTTCGCAGTAGTGAACGCGCCAGAGAGAAATGCACATTTCATATGGATTACATAAACAGAGAGCAGTCTGTTTTCTTTCTTTTTGAAATGTTATTTTTAAAAGTAAACATTTTAGATATATTTATCAGGTCTGTGAGGCAAGTAGGCCTCCTTATATGCTGAGTTTTGGTTAATTTATGAGACAAGCTCCAGTTCACACGCCGGCACCACCGTGACGTGACTCATGATTAAGCCTTATATATCTGGTACATTTACTTCTTATTTATTAAATCCACGCAATTTGTTGATGAAACTGATACGTGTGTCCTGTGTTTCCCCCATTCTTTGTGTATTGGTTCGTCCTGTTTCCATTTTCAGAAACGTCGATTAATTTAAGATACACTTATTACAAAACAAAATCCTGCATCTTGCTAGTCATCGTAGCAAGGCAGAGACTTCAGTGGTTGTGGCGTTTTCCATAGGGAGACCATTTATCAGTCAACATAATGTTGTAGTGACTGACTGAGGGAATATCATGATTACTGATGTAACTCAGATATGCAGCAAACTAGACTGGCTATTCTGTAAACTATTTTCTTCTGTCACTCTCTAGACCAGGTGGGTCAGGCCAGACAGCTAACGTATAGTATGGGTTTACTGTCAGTGAGACACTCAGGTCACACCCTTGATTTTGTGCATGCATTCACACCCTTGACATTAGCTGACAGCAACACATGTTCATGCATAACTGGTGGTGCTGAAATAGATCTGGTTCTTTGGGAAACTGCTATGTGATAACAGTGCAGTGTTGAGAAGTACCAAACCATGAGCTCATTCTTCACTGAATGGAAACAACTGGCTATTTTATCAGCTACAGAAAAAGAAGAAATGTATGTGTTGACATTAAAAAATAATAATGTTTCAATTCTCAAGAACGCTGAAACTATTTGATTGCTTTTTGATTTGTGTTTATTATTATTGGAAGGTTTAGCCAGCTTTGAAGAAATTCAGTCAGTTTTGGATTGGTTCAATCTACTACAGAAAAAGCCACAAAGAGAATTGCAAATACAATTTTAATACTCTTACTCTTAACCTTTGATTACCAGAACATCTCTACTATCGTCAAAGTCTCAAGCTCAGCGGAGGGCTGCCCTCATGACGGCCGGGGCCCATGCAAAGGTTAAGCCTTAAGTGGTTTGATTAACTGCCTTAGAAACACCTTAAGGATGAGAGAATAGGACCGTTAAACCCTTCAATGTCATTGTTATGAGAGAAACGTCTGGTTCACTGCAGCTATGCCGAGTGGCTGCCCTGAACCCTGACATGTTCCAGAGGTGCAGGAAAATAGGATATGGCTAAGCTAAGAAACCACAGGCAAATGACCGCAGTAAACGCCTCTCCCAAGTCCCAGCCGCCTGCTGAGGCGATCCATTTGTTAAAGTGGGAAGTGAGGTCAGGCATGGATGGTCCCAAGGTGGCTGTTGAGTCTCGGCAGATGGTGGCCCAAGTGCAGACCAATTAAAAAAGACCTTTATGTGTGTTGGGAGCAAAAGCGTCCATGTTCTGTGTGTGTATATAATCTCAGAGGGAGAGCGGCCTTGGAGTGTGGCATTGGAGCTAGATGAGGCTATACTTGAGAGAAATGTCTCGACACCCGGTCCAGTTTGCTCATATTTATTAGTGTTTTCAGTCTTGTGAAAAGTCTTATTTCAGCTCCATGAGGTACAGTAAAAGCTGCACGATTTGGTTTAGGATTTGTTGTTGTTTCCAATAAGTATGAATGGGTGAGTTTGTAATGTGGGAGTTGAAATGGTACCTTTAGGTCTTTATTAGCCAAAGGAATAAGATTGAGTGCAGACTTAGGTGATTTCCTATACACTAAGGTCTTATGCTCAGAGATATCCACTCCTAAGGGTCTGAACCAAACCGTATTCTATCACAAAAGCCTTGAGGGAAATGGTTGAAGCTCCACATTCTAAGGAGCAGTAAAATGCAAAGCATTACCCTCATGGGAGTGTTGCTGCCAAACTAACTAGATTTACTCGCATAATTAAATGGAAAAAAATAGGAGCTAAATGCATGTGTCTGATATAGATCTCACAAACTGCTTTGGCCTAAAAAACTATTTCAGTTTTTTTTTTTTCAGGGAGGTGGAGGCTGTAACTGTGATAATTTGCTTTAACAAATGCATTTGTTGAAGGGCATTGAAAGAATTAAACCCTATTCTAGTTCCTTCCATCGCTGTTCTACTTAAACCCAGTGGGAAATTCTCTTCCCATCTTAAGTAGACAGTAGAGCCCAGCAGTTATTATATTACCCAGTTTCTGCACTGATAGTGATATTAACAGGTCTTCCCACTGTATATTCTTTTCACAAGCTCCATTTTGTCTGCAAAAGATTTTCATTTGGAGCTCTGAGAAGTTGGGGGTTTTATTTCTCTTTTTGTAAAAGCTCAGGCACAATTGAAAGCAAGCACAGAAATGAAGCAAAGGACAAGGGGCATTAATCTCTCTATGTAATGGTCATATTGAAAAATTTCAGTGCTCGTAATGCCATGTTCATGGATAAAAGTTCCATAATAACACCCTCCCGATCTCTCACACACACAAGTCATATATCATAATTTCTGAGCACTTTGCTCCTTGTTAGTAATGGCGTTTTCTCACCCTCAATCTTTAAACGTATTATGTCCAAAATAAAAGGGTCAAAACCTCTCTGCTTGGTTGATGGTACATTATTTTTTCTTGGAGCAACCCTAGTCTGATATCAGGACCTATAGTGCACCCAGTCTCAAATCCATTTCGCACTCCATGCAAGGCGGTTGCTGAGGTAAATACTCACATTTGATAGATGGCTCTCATTAATAGAAGGAACCTGCTGCCTTTGAGTAATAGCCCTTTGGTTTGTTTTCCCCATGTTGGTTAATCTGCAGAAACAAAGAGGTATTTGTGTCCCATGCTGGTAGAAGCCAAATTGATATTTTAACATGGCGTTCAAGCATTTGGGACTTTGCTTGTGAGTTTTGGCCCTCTAGCTTTATTGGAAAAGTAGAGATCAAAGGAGGAATGTGTACATTATTTAATTCATTGACTAAGATTACACAGGTCCAGGCCGTGTAGTTTCCCCCTCAGTGGTTTCTGGTTCACAGCATTTCTGTTGAGGGACATGGGGATTGAACTGTTGTAATAAAGCATGGCTCCCCCGTTCATGTCCCATTCAGTCCCATATCTCTGGAGATGTTTGCTTTAATTACGTGCTTTTCTGCTTATCGCTCGAGACGACTGCACAATATTGCCTCACTTAGAGCCAGGGAAGTATGTAATGCCTTATGTAAAAATCTGCATCTCTTGGTGTTTTATACATTAACTAAGCTCGATTCTAATACTCCCACAGCAGCTTAAAATTATCACAGTCTTTGTCACTGTATTATTGATGACTCCACATTCAAATTTAGTTTTGCGTGTCTTCAAAGTTGATGAAGAAGTTTTGTGACTTTGTGAATACACTCTCCTGGGGCCTCATTTCTAAACGTTGCGTACGCACAAAAGAAGGCGTACGCCGCTCTCTACGCAATAGTTGGTATTTATAAAAAGCAAACTTGACGGTAAAATGTGCGGTCCTTCACGCAAGCTGTGACTCAGGCGTATGCACAAAAACGAGTGAAATGAGAAATGGCGAACACCGTCGGCAGTTGGATAAAACACGTGAAAGTGTGGAAACTGTAGACGGTTGTGTAAAATAAATGGCAATACTGCCTCTCATAAATAACACGAAGACTTCACAAAGCAAGTCTTACAATTAACAGCCTACACGAACACCAGTTTGATCGTTCTGCAACAGAAATGCAAATTAACACATATTTCCAAAAAGAAAAGTGAAATATGTTCTGCAATAATATTGGCATGTTATACAATTCATCCTCATGAATAAGATGGTAAACAGAACGAAATAATGTACAAAACTGATATTCTCGCCAATGTGTCCGTCTAACGGAGCAGATATAGCAATTAGATAGTCAGTCAGATATATAGATAATTAGGGAGATATATAGATAGATTGATAAATAGATAGATGTATTATTTGTCCACTGGGGAAAGTTGTATTCATAGTAAAAATGTCTTCATCAGCTACGGAATTATGGTATTCATGCATATGCCTTTAGTTTGTTTTATTTTTGATAAAATAACGTAGGCTATGACGTATGTCTCATCCATTCAGAAAGCTGCAAGAAATAACATTTGCACTGAACTATTTCCCATTTCCAAGTAGATTATAACCGACATCTGTAGCTCGTCAGATGCAGAATTAAATGGATGGAAATAAAATGCCCCATCACAATGCATAATGACGCACAATGGCTGATATTGCGCTCTTAGTAGATGTGGCGATTAAATGGAAGGATTTGGCATCTTCACAACAAAAGGTGTGGAAAGAATATATTACTTATTCAAGAATCCCCTCATTGGGTTTATTTCAGTTAGAGCAGTCTTGATTTCGTCCAACTCCTTGGCCACCTCTCTGATTGAATTAATGACTAGATGCTTTTTGCCTCGACTTTGTTGTCCGACCATTTCGGCCACAGTCCGAGGTTGTGAGGCTACAGCATTTATGGCTACTGCAACCTTTTGCCACTCAAGTGCCTTTTTGGCATTAGTAATGCCCACACTGTGCCCTCCAAACAACATTTTTCTCCTCTTTACCACCTCGCCAACAATAACTTCAACTTCACATTGAGTGAAGTTAGGTTTTTTTTTTCTCTGTGTTTGCCATGATTACCGCAATAGATGAATACTAACTTGTGGGCATTTCACAGACTATTTATGGGCAACAATGGGCGTCACATGAAGCCGCAAAAGCTGCGCTACATTTAGAATTGATTGTGATTTATTAAGGGAAAAATGTGTAGGATGTGCGTGCACACGGTTTTGTAAATCCGAATATTTCTGTGCGTACGCACGTCCTATGTTTCATCCGTACGCCACTTCTTGACGCAAATCCTACACAAAGTTTTATAAATGAGGCCCCTGGTGTTAATGGTTCATTTGTGCATGCTATTCAGGGAATAAAACAAGTTTGTCTTTGTAGTAGCTTACTTTAGACACTGTTTTAATAAAGTTGATTACAATCTGGCTCTTTTCTGCTATGAAAAAGCCACCTTTAACCATGCAGTCATTTGACAGTTCCTGTCTTAAAAAGGTGTTTGACCAATCCTACCTTAGAAACTGTTGCCATTGGCCTTTTTCTCCGACTAGCTTTTGATCTTTTTTTAATTTTTTTTTTATGTCTGCGTGTTTGAAATATTTTTAACTGTAGAAATTATCCAAAAAAATATTCATACTTTGTTATCTCAATGTTACTAGAAATGATACAAGCATTTGTTTTTATTATTATTCTTTTAAAGGTACAGTACAGTTGTGTATAGTTGTGTAGTATTGTATTAGCTAAAATCAATGTCTTTATTCATAAATATTTCCTCATTGGTGTAAAGTGACCTCTGCCAATGATCTGACTTATCCTCATAAGCGAATAATTTCTTATCTTAAATTACGATTAGGGGACGGGGGTAAGGGACGGGTAAGTCCATGGAGGCTATAAAAAGTATTGAAAAACTATAATTGCAGAGAGGGACAAAAACCGCTAGTCTATATAATCGTGTTTCCACAATGCATTTTCATTCAGAGCCAAGCATCAAAGGAAGACTTTGAAAGGCATGCTGAAGTTGCCAGGTAAATCAATGTAACGGTATAAATTACAAGCTTTTTTCATTGCTTGGTTGTGTAATTTATTGTATAGGCAGCATAATAGTAGAACATGTATAGTTAAACTCGAAGTGTTATTGGAAGATATGTTGTCTTAGCTTCTTGGTACATAACGGCTACTCGTAGTTGCAACACGCATTTGAAAAAGCGAGTTGTGAAGAGCACTATTCGTTTGAATGCAAAATGCAATTTCACCGCTAGATGGGAGAAATTCCTACACAGTGTACATTTAAGTCATTGAGAAGATAATAATGTGGCTTAAACTATGTGCCACCCCTTATACCCTGATGAAATTGTAAAACACCAGGAAGGACAACGTCATTGTAAATGAATGTTTAATTAAGTTTTGATTGAAGCCAGTGTCAAAATTAACAAAGCAGTTCACAGTATCCGAGTTAATGCATTGTATAAATGTTAGAAACACTTGTGTTGTCTTACTCTGATGTTATGATTTGCAATTGCTTTCAAATGTGGCTTTTCTTTTTTTCAGTTGACTGATGAGTGTTTACCTCATTCTAAATTACAATCTCTGCAGTGTTTAATCATGTTACTGCATAATAAAAAAAGAAAAAATCTTGTCACAATTCATTCACACGTGATAATATTGTCCAAACAGTTTTTACTACTTTATGAGCATTTGACTGAAAACCATACTGTTTACAATCAACAGTTTGTTTTTTGGGGATGTTCTGTAAAATTGTTCTGATACAGCAACAGTAACAAAGAGGACAGAGCTTAAAGGAGTAGTTCACTTTAAAAAAAAAAAAGCTTTTGCTGATAATTTACTCACCCCCATGTAAACTTCAAGGTTTTTGAGAAAACATTCCACGATTTTTCTCCATATAATGGACTTATTGGGCTCTATCTTGCACCCGGCGCAAATGACTTTATACACTGACGCATTTATCATTCCTATTTTGCAGTCGCGCAAAGCGGGCTTTTTTCCTCCACAGACGCACGTCGGTAAACTAACAAATGAACTTGTGCTTCCTGGGCGGGTTGGCGCAGAAAAGGAGGCGTGTGTCGGCGCAAACAATCCCTGGTGCTATTTTGCGGTTCCAGAAAACAATTGCGCCAATGACCAGAAAAAACCTGGTCTAAAGTCAGTGGCGCGTTGCGCGTATATTCAGATGCTATTTTAAGCGTGCATGCTTGGCCATAATACAGAGTGTGAACAACGCGGATACACTGTAGATGATTCTCTCATCAACACAGATGCATTTTACTTTTTGCAAATGATGCATTATTATACGGAAAAATATATAAACATGAGGGAAATCATTGTTGTGTCCATGATGATGGGAAAAACAGGCATAAAGCTTACACATTTACCCAAATTATTATATGCATGTTTAACCCGAAGCTAATTTGGGTGGGTTTGTCCCATCCCCAGTGTCCCTTCTCTTTCTTTTACGGCCCTGACAAGAACATCGTTCTACTTGGCTGTGAACCGACGCTGAAGCGCGCCTGGTAAATGCGCTGTTAAAATAGAATTGCGCCACGGAACAAGCGCATCTCGTTCATCATGCTCTTAAAGGGAATGTGATATGACGCTCTTATTGGTTTATTTCCGTTACGCCCAAACCACACCTATGAATAATGAAGCTACTCCAGACCAACCCCTTTTAGATTTGCGCCAGGCGCAAGAGGCATTTATCCCGCCGAGAAAATAGCAACAGCGCCGGGATCCGCCCACAAAGTTAATTGCGCTTTGCGCTTTGACACTTGCGTTTCAGATCGTTAAAATAGGGCCCATAAAGACAATTTCAGTGCAAACTGCAAACTGTTCGAAGGGCTTTAAACGATTTCAGACGATGAATAAGGGTCTTATCAAGCGAAACGATCACTCATTTAAAAAATAATAACAAATAAATAAATAACAAAGTTTAAGTTTTATAAGCTCAAATGCACGCCTTGCTCTGTTCTGCGATGCGCGTTCATGACTCTCCTGTTCGAACTCGTTCATCAAAATGAACAAATCTTTTTCCGAGTCAGTTCAGTTCGTTTTGTTCGTTGAATGAACCAAATGACTCGGAAAAAGATTTGTTCATTTTGATGAACGAGTTCGAACAGAGTCACAAACGTGCGTCACAGAACAGAGCAAGGCGAGCATTTGAGCTTATAAAACTTACACTTTGTTATTTATTTATTAAATGAGCGATTGTTTCGCTTGATAAGACCCTTATTCATCATCTGGAATCGTTTAAAGCCCTTTGAACAGTTTGCACTGAAACTGTCTTTTGGACCTTGAACCGTTTGGTTCCCACTGAAGTCCATTATATGGAGAAAAATGCTGGAATGTTTTCATCAAAAACCTTAATTTATTTTCGACTGAAGAAAGAATGACATGGATATCTTGGATGACATGTTTTTTTTAAAAGTGAACTACTCCTTTAATGGATTATATCAAGTCTCATAATAGTTGTATAGACTATGTTGTATAAAATAGTTGGATGTGAGTGAAGTGTTGGCAGAAGTGTTATACATGTATAATCCCACATGGAGGATGTTGTTCTGTTAAGTCTTAATGACATGCATGGCTTACCCTGACTCTCAGACCAGGTTTGGCTTAATGGGTTCAATAACATGCATTCAGGTGCAACAAAGTCTCAATCTTAGCTTTTGCCCTCTCGCAATAGAGAGTCTGTAGTGCTCATCTTTCCTGTTCCCTTAAGCAGCAGAATTAAATGCCGTGTTGTGCCAGAGAGCAGCGGAAAGGCTCTGACCTGCTTTGTTTGCGAATCATGGCTGGAAATAATTACAGGTCTCATCTTATAATTGTTCACATTCATCCCAACAGAAACATCAAATACCTGAAGGTATATGAATCATTCACAATTACCTGACATAAGAATGAGCACTTTTCAAAGGACAGGTTAATAGCGGGAAGCTATTCTTATAGACTGCAGGCGAAGGTTCGATATTTCACTTGGCTCTGTCTCTAATTCACTTTATTTCTCAATGTGAAGAAATCCCATTTAAAAATTAAATCTTACACATGCTGTTTCCGCATCTGGTCTAATCAGGTTAATCTGGTCCAGTACAACACTGTGGTTTTGAATGTACTGGAATTCTTGAAGCCGTGGCATCTCAGTTGATTGGAGGACAAGTGTCAAACGAGGATTTAAGGTCATAAGTGATGTGCTTTAAACAGCTGGATCATACAGTCTGTTCATTGTTCTGTTCACTGTTCATGTACAAGTGAGCATTTTTCATTTTTGACATTGTAGCATCTTTCGGAGGGAGCACAAATGGTGCATATTAATCTTTCTTAAAAACACAGATGCTATCTTAAAACCCTTGCTCATGCAGAGGAACCCTCGCTTTAATTGTGTGTGCGTGTGGCCTTTGCTGAGCAAAAATGCGTTGACTTTAGATGACTATGGCCACTTTTGGATTCTCAAATAATTGTATTTCTTCCTTATCTTGTTACAGTCATGCAAACACTAAAAAAACAGACTTTTTTCTCACAATTTCAAGTTTATATCTCACAATTCTGAGATTTCTTTTTTATGTGGCAGAAACAAGATTGGATAAAATACTTCTGTGTAAACAAACTTATTCTGAAGTAACTATAGATGTCAAGTTGTGTCTTCTCACTGCATCCTGTTTGAATCAACACTATGCATTTTTCAGGAGTAGATGAGGTACAAATGTGTTGTAAGGGTACTGGTGACAAACTTTTTTAACCCCTAAATATACAACTAATGCTCTTTTTTCTGACCGATGAAAGAAAAACCCCAGTAATATTATAAACTATTATAAGCTTAATAGTATAGATTAATATTATTATTATATTGTAAATGTATATATTTTCTTTTCTTTTTATGAATAAAACTTTACTTAAATGTGTACTTTAAAGGTGCAATAAGAAAAACAAATAAACAAAACAAACAAAAAAAACACTGTTGAAAAGTGGATCGGACTGAGCACCAAAGGAGGAGGAGAGAGGGAGCTCAGTGCACAAGACAGACTTCGAATATAACTTTAAAAAGAAGGGTTATGATCAGGGAGCAGGTAGGACCACGCATTAATATCAGAGAAGATTTTTGAGAGACCTTACAGAGAGGGAAGGCCTGAAAATGGAAATCGAAGAGTTGCTTTATTTCTTCTCGATATGTGAGTTCTGTTTGCTTTGCTGTGTTTTCACAGAAGATATGCTTTATTTAGCTTGAATACACTCATGTGTCATCTTCGCTTGTTTGTTCATTTGCATTATCATTTTTATAAGCCTGGACCATCTAAACCTCCTTCACCTCCCGTTTCAAGCATCGACTACCAAAGTGTGTCCGAAAAGTGTGATAACATACTTGTAATATATATGTATATATATATATATATATATATATATATATATATATATATATATATATATATATATATATATATATATATACACAGTACTGTGCAGAAGTCTTAGGCACACTAGTATTTTCGCCTCAAAGAAATGGTTTTAAGCCAGTTATTTATATATTTTGTTGTAGTGTCTCAGTAGGAAATATCAGTTTACATTTCCAGACATTAATTGTGCCATTAATTGTAATAATCCAGTAAAACTTTTGAATGCACAAGGATTCTGACAACAGCCAATGCTCCACACGGAGGTCGGATCTCACCATCATCGAGTGCATCTGAAATTATATGAAGAAAAAAAACAGAGACTAAGACCAGAAGAACTGCGGTAATGTCTCGAAGGTAGTGCCTGCCTGCCTGCAAAGCTACAGTACTGTGAAAAAGCACTTGTGTAAAAATGCTGTAAATGAGAATGTTTTCAAAAATAATGTCATAATCATAAATAGATTGTATTTATCAATTCACTTTTATTAGTTAACTATTATTAACTGTTATTAACTTTTAACAGTTAACTAACTCAAATCAATAGGTGTTTAGTACCCTTTACGTTTAAAACAGCTTTTGTCCAGGTATTGCACATAGTTTTTAGTTTTGCAGGTTTTTTCAAGCGTCTTTAGAAATGTTGCCGCAGTTCTTCAGGGGCCGTATTCACAAAGAATTTGATCTTACCACTAGGAGTACTCCTAAATCGCACTAAAAATTTTTAGCTAGGAGTTTTCTCTTAAAAGTTATTCACAACGCCTTTCAGACCTACTCTTAGTAAGGAAAAATGACAACTCCTAAACTAAGAGTGAGTCTTCGTTGCTATAGGCTATATAATGACATGTTTGTGCAGGCCCCAGTGAAGTGTAATTCTAAAAAGGCAGAGAGAGAAAAGTAATGAATGAAATTATTCAAGGTAGCCTAAGGGCCTGCAGCGTTCACTTATCGCATCTTTTGCGCGCTGAGTTCGTTATTTTAAATGTAGGCGCACGGATTTGTGCGGCCGTTTTTTCCAAGCGCATCCGTCTGGAGCGAGTGCGCGTGACAAGAACCAACCGAAGCGCAACCGCCGGAGAATGTGGTGCGCCTTGTGTTTTTGGCGCTATATGTGAAATGGTGCCTAATGCACTAATGAAAACCTTAACTTGCCTAATAATGAAAAACGACACTTGCATTAACACATGCTTGGTTAATTGACATTATTTTAGCCTAACTAGACTATTTAAAGCAAGGACATGTTGCTCCTATTGAAGTAATGTAGGCCTAATAGTTGAATGACGGTGGATTATGAACTCGCCAAAATGGAAAAGAAAGCAACTGGATGCAGGATCAGTTACTGCTGCTGGCCCGGTTGGGGCTAGAAAAATAAAATAAAAAAAATAAAAGTGAAATTCGGCATTGGGATTTGAAGCAAAACTAAGCATGAGACATGGGAGAGGATTTGTTTGTGAATCGATGCAGCATTCCTGCTTGTGTCGCGGACCCAGACGGACTGCGAGAGGCGCTGGTATGCTCTACAATCCTTTGTGAATAGGTCTTAGTGAGTTAGGAGTCCTCTCGACTTCTTTTAAGCTGTCCCAGACTTAGGTGCTACTTTTAGGGCTAAAATGCTTTGTGAATTACTCTTAGTGAAAAAAATTCAGGAGTCCTAAAGTTAGGAGTGACACGGCCATTACTTTTAGGAGTTGCTCCTAAATTCGCCAGTTAGGAGCTACTTTTAGCCTTAATTCTTTGTGAATACGGCCCCTGGTCTCAGTCGCTGTTTTATATAATTTCAGATGCACTCGATGACGGTGAGATCCGACCTCCGTGTGCAGCATTGGCTGTTTGTCAGAATCCTTGTGCATTCAAAAATTTCACTGGATTATTACAATTAATGGCACAATTAATGTCTGGAAATGTAAACTAATATTTCCTACTGAGACACTACAAAAAAAACATATATAAATAACTGACTTAAAACCATTTCTTTGAGGCGAAAATAGTGTGCCTAAGACTTCTGCTCAGTACTGTATATAATTTTTATTATTTTTTTTATTATTTTTGGTTCCCCTTTTAGTGATTGCTATGACCCCTTAATCTTGTCACATTTGTAATAGACTAGTTAGCCTACTTGGACTGTCTTGTTATGAACTGACTGGTCATGAAACAGTGTTTGTTTTTTTGGGATGGAAGGAATGACTTTGCCATTGAAGAAGTAGAGGAGCAAAATAACAATTAAACATTCGACGTGAATTATCATAGTTGAGTGAATTTTTTTTTTTATTTTTTTTTTCCTCAAGCTAGTTCCTGAATATTTCTAAATATTTAATTGGTCAGGTCAATCACTGTACTGATTGCCTACACCAAACACTGATCACTAAACCTACCCGTCACTGTAACCTGAAATTTCTAAATGTATTGTTTTCTGTTTTCTTAAATCAAGTCTTGATGTGTTGTCAGCCTATTAAGTTTGGGCAGTTATTGTTGTAACTAGGTATGACTATGAATGTTATCAGATGGGACAAAAATCTGAAATGTGTCAAACTCTAATCTGTGCATTAACATTTGCAGTGTTAATTAAAAACAGCCAAATGTCCATATACCCTGTTATACCATGTCTTAGACAGCGATGAAGAGCATTTAGCTGCACTCTATTCAAATGCAGATTGCACACCTTGGCCAGCCTCCAGCTTTACCAGATGAACACTGAATTAGGAATGGAGCTCCTCTGTCAGAAGTGATGGACACAGGAAAGCTGTTGCACAGTGAGGCCTGTTACTGCAGGTCTGAATAATGGATAGAGTTCAGAAGGTCTTGCTGACGGGGACAGGGAGACACACAATGGAACCTACGCAAAGCCTTCCTCCGCCAGACACAAATCCCAGACTGAACGGAAAATTTTAGACCCCCTCATGGTTTATTCAGAAACCTGAGATAGGTTAATTTCAGCTCTGCAGAAGGTCTGCTCAAAAGTAAAGGGTAGTGTAAATATGCAATGGTCACTGCCCTTAAATTATGAATACACTTGTGCTAGCTGAAAGAAGTGAAATGTAGTAAGCAATATTTTTTGACATTTATATTTATTTATAATATTATATTAGGCTACATTTATAAAAAATGTATTTACATTACACGAACATAAGAATGATAGTTGGCAAATTATAATAAAATAGACATTTTAACAGCATTAAAACAAGTTCTTTCATACACTAATGGTCAGAATTTTGGATTAATCAGGTTAATAAGGTGGGAGGGGCTACACAATCGACAGGAGAGCACATGGCATAAGGAACACATAACTCAGAGTCATGTGCTCAGACCAGTGTTGCCAAGTCCACTTATTATAAGCGACTTTGGGCTTGTTTCTGTAAAGTCGCTTGCAAATATTGGTCATTTGGGCTTGATTCTAAAGTGTAATTGCTTATTTGGGCTTGTTCCCAGCTCGTTGCCATGTTAATTAAACGTAGGAGTTTGTCTTGCCTGTTCCCTCTCTCCCTTTCCCCATTTAAAGACTTGTTTTCCCCACCAACATCCTGCTTCTAATTGGCTCTGACCCAGATGGCAACGAGTACAAGCCAATCAGAGGCAGAGCAGGGCAATCGTTGTTGTTGTTTTTTTTTTCTGATTAGAAAAACGTCAGTGAGTGACGTTAAAATGAAAAATACCGTGCAAAGTCTGGACCATCGCGACTGATAGTGACTGGACTGTAAGGGAGATTTATATATTAATTATATGTTTGATATTTTAGATATAGATATTATAATTTAATATTGTTTAACCCTTTAACTGTCACTCCCCCTTTTCGCATAGACATGAAAATCACTATTCAAATGGTTGTAATTGAAGAATGCTTTGGAATATTGACCTATTTGGTCTTGTTTTAAAGAAGACATCCAAATTATTTTTGAAGTGAAGTATTATTAAATTATGAAAGTGAAACAGAAAAAAAGTTATAAGTTTGAGTTTATGAAAATGAACAATGTAAAAATATAATTATATTTTATATAACATATATTTACTCTAAAACTGCAAGAAAATGTAAGCCAAAAATCTGAAGAAGTTGTATTCCAAATTTTAGGTTGATATATATGAGCTTTCATATATATATATATATATATATATATATATATATATATATATATATATATATATATATATATATATATATATATATATATATATATATATATATATATCTCATATATACAAAAGCTCTTTTACTGTCTATGAGAAAAAGTCTCTTGTTTTGGGTGACTTTGGCTTAGATCGTGGCAACACTGGCTCAGACCAAAGGAGACATGAACACAAGCACATGGCCTGTAAAACAAGTCACCAGCCATGTGCTCACACAAAAAGAGACATGAACACGCAGCTAATGAAAACACTCATAAGGTCACGTGTTCACACAAAACATATGACAACATAAAAGCACACATCTACTGAAAACACAAGCTGCATGCTACACAGCACAAGACAAAACATGACATGAAAGTACATGAAACAAGGTACAGACAAGACAAAACAGGAGTGTCAGGGCTCTGTCACAAAACCAAGAAATAGACTTGAAGTGACAGAACCCTGACAGGATGTTATTACCAATGTTGAAAACAGTTTCCTGCTCACTGTTTTTGTGGAAAGTGTGATTTACTTTAAATTACATTTTTATACACTAAAAGAGACAACAGCTATTTAAAATTGTAATAATATTTCACAACATTACAGTTTTCACAGAATTTTTGATACAATAAATCCAGCCCTGGTGAGCATAAAGGCCATTGCACACCGAGTCCGAAATTCACATCCGAAATTTTCGCACGTTAAAAAAAAAAAATTCGACCTCACGTTATGTCAATCACGCTTGCACACCGCCTCCGAAACTTTCGTCCGTCATAAAAAAATTCAGATCAGGTTCGATTTTCTGCGTTTTTCGCATCCACAGCCAGCATTTTGAGAGGTTTTTTGACAATTCAGGGCCGACTGGAGCTCGTTCCGCACATCTTTGCATGCGCAGTGCTTTCAGTTTCGGTTTTCATTTCGATCAAGTGTTCTCTTCTCTCGATTGGATTATGAAAGGAATAACCTCCCCTTTCAATCAGATTGAAATTTGGGATTGATTAAAAGGTGTGATTGAGCAGCCAATTCGATAACTAATGTATTATTTGGGTACAATAGGCTATATAACAGCTTAAAATATTCAGCTGTTCTGTCTGCCCAGCGCTTTCACCCGGGCCGCCACATCGCGCGCACGCGTGTGTATGTGTGTGTGTCTCCATACCTTAAACATACTGCCAGTCTCTGTTTAGAATCGATTGGTTCACGAAAATTAATGATCTTGTTTTTAAAATGTGGCTCCAGCATCAAACATTTTCACTGACGTTCTGAAGTAAATTTTTAATCACAGCTCCTTGATAAGGAGGTGCTTCCTCTCGGCGCAATTTCAGGATTGGATGGACGCAAACGCAATATTTTCTCTTTCTTCTCTTTTCAATAAGAGAGAGGCAAAAAAATCATTGTCACTGCCTGACGAATTCATTTAGTATTTTTGCGTTTTTTTCCGCAACGGTTTAATAAATACGCATCGGACTCAGTGTGCAAGGTTTCTCTGCGTGACGAATTTTTAGGCGGACGAACACGAAAAAAGCGCATTCGTACTCAGTGTGCAATGGCCTTAAGAGACTTCTTTCAAAAACAAAAAAAAAATCTTATTTATTTCAAACTTTTGACCTGTAGTGTACATTCATGTCTCAGAGGTTGCTGCTTTTGTCCACAAGTGCAAGTTCACATTAGCTTTGCATCTCATGCACCGGACGATTTCCCCAGTAGGGAAAAGAGGCAGGCAGATAGAGTCGGGGCTCCTACAGTCTCAAAGATTTCACAGGCAAGCTCTATGGGGATTAGATGAATAGAAATTCCACTCTCTGCTTACTAAGTGAGGTTTTCTTTTTTGGACATTATTAGCGATGGGGCTGAGGAAGTATAATTAAATACAGCCGCACAATACAGTCTCAAACCGCATCAAAGACAATCCACAGTCCCCGGTGCCTAAATGTAAAAGTAAATATAGAAAAATCTCAGCCTCCCTCCAGTCTTTCTGGAGATAGATGAATTTTTATGAGGAGTTGGATGCTTTGTTTATCGATTTTGAGGCACAAAGAGAGTTACAGTTCGGTCGTCTAACTTTCTTTTATCTCTTGATTGGAACATCTCCTGTCAGCTGTTATCTTCAGAATGCTTCGTACAGGATTTGGAAAAAAAAATGGAATGGTTGAGTACTTTTGCATTCAGCACACATATTCTTTTTGTTTTATTACGTGTTTCTGCAGTGCTCCTTATAAAAGGACACAGAAATAAACTTTTGCACGCTGGATTTACAGAAGTCATAGACCAAGTTTAAACTGCATAGATAACTCTTTACTGTAAATCACAATCCATTCATTATGTTTTCCATCCTGGCTTGCTTACGCTCCAGGCGACCTTCAGTTCGGCAGTAGGCTTTGCTGTGTTTACTTGTTTTCTTCTTTTCCAAATCAAACATCCTAGGGGAAGCATCAGCCATGTCAGAGAGAGAGAGACATTTGATGATAGTGTGGTATGGTAGTATTTCACAAGCTTTCATTTTAATCCATGTAGCTTTCAAATCAAATATGCACATTGTGATGGCTCTCAGAGACTAGTGAATAATGCTGAGTGTGGAGTGTTCTGTTCCTTTACCCACTCCTGCTTATGCCTGGATGATTCAGAAATAAGTAATTGATGGGTCTTTTGACTGACACACTGTAGCTTTGACATCACACTCCTCTCCCTCATCATAAAGAAGGTCTACTCCAATAGGTCACTGAACATCATTTGGTTAGATTTGCACAACAGTTTTTACAATACATTGTTCCAAAGCTGCATGCATAGACATGTGAGATTTTTTTTTAATTAAAAAAATGAATGAACGCATTACTAAAACCCCACTGTGATTACATCAAGGGAGACAGTGTCATTCAATCAATCAACCAATCAATCCAACCAATCAGTCTCAATTTTCGTTTTTTTTCTTCCGTCTTCATTTCAATTTCAACGACTTTTAGGCCCTGTTTACACAAGAACGCTCGCGGGTGCAAACGTACGAACATTTGATCGGATGTGCCTTTAGTTTACACTGCGATGGCGTTTTTGGGCTTAAAATGCAAAAAAGTGAACCACAATCCAGAGTGGAAAATCTTAAAAACGCTCCACCGTCGTGTTCTCGTCTAATGGGTAAAAACGCAAAAGTCTGCTAGACAGTGGAGGTTGTAAGCAGGCGCGCGAACTTTGTGTTGTTGTGGCAGTGCTTCACATTGCCACCTAGCCACCTGGAGTGCATACTACATCGAAATTTCACACAATTTTGCGTCACCATATGCACGCGGATTTTCCACCCATAACGCTCGTCTAGAACCAAGCGTGCTGCACAAGCCCTCAAAGTGAAGCCAAAACGTCTCGAATCGCCCCCCTGTGACCGGTCCTAGTATAGCTCATAACCCCCGCCTCCCCATGTTATTCAATGGGACGCGAGACCAACTAAACAATTAAATTACACTTCACATATCCTTTTTCCAACGATAGTTTCTGTCATTTACTGTAGTTTCTATCACGTTGATGTAATTTCAAGTGTTCAATTTTAAAATAAGTTTGTTTTTAGTTAGTTATGTGATGATAAAAACGTTGCTCTGACATCATGAAGAGCTGTGATTGACAGGTTCTCTGTGCGAGGTAGTCACTGAAGCACCAGCGGACTTTTTTCATAATGTTGACTATGTGGTTAGTAGTTGTATTTAACTTATTTTAATGAGGTTCTGCAATCAGCAGACATCACTGGAGAAGAACGAAGCAGACATAGACCACTTAATGAAAGTGCGGGGGGTGGGCTTGCATTGATTCAGCGAGAATGAGGGCGTGGCCTTGATTTCGCGGCTTTACTTCCTGCTCAGCGACTGCAGCATGACTGGTCCTGAAACACGCAAGTGCGCAGACTCAGGTCCCAAAATGTCAGCGCCATATCGAGAACACTGGCGGCTTCAGTTCTCTCTGATGGAAAAGAGCGAAGGACGTCGTCCATCTTTTTTTACAGTCTATGGTCTAACGCATAATAAAAAGTGATAACGCATGCCACATTTGCGTTTTTTTTTTAGATCGTTTTCATGTAAACATAGCCTTAGT
The DNA here is from genome assembly GCA_030378365.1 of Hybognathus amarus. Classification (NCBI taxonomy): domain Eukaryota; kingdom Metazoa; phylum Chordata; class Actinopteri; order Cypriniformes; family Leuciscidae; genus Hybognathus; species Hybognathus amarus. The sequence continues at coordinate 138,675 of JAQIUQ010002032.1, forward strand.
TTGTATTCCTCAGTTACCTGTTTCCTGTGTTCCTTTGTTCCATTTGCCCTTCCACTCAATAGTTTCTATGGACACTAATACAATCTGCACACTTGTTTGCCCTCGGCCTCATTATCTAGTTCTTTGTTTTCTGCTGATTTGTCTGTTATACATCGTGTCTACACACAGTTAAGTTGCCTTCTGTGAAACTGTGTATTACCTGAGTTTGTTTTATTTAATAAATATCTTTGTTTTTGGAGTCTTTTGTGTCTTTCTCATTTCCATCTGGACTAAACTTTACAACTACAATGTCAGCTATTGATTTAACACTGCAAAAACAAATACAGAAAAAGCAAGGAAACAAGTTTTGTAATTTGCTTTCTGCACAGCTGCACTACTTCCTGAACTTAAGCCAGCTCCTTGTTTCCTGTCTGCAATTATTGGACCAAACTTGATTAATTCAAGGTGTGTCTAAATATTATTGCTGCCGTGACTATTGAGGTCAGGCACACCTGGATTAATCAATTTGTCAGGAAGTTCAGGAAGTAGTGCAGCTGTACATAAAGCCAATTGAAAAGGCAAATAATAACTTTGTGCTGAATAATTTTAAACATGGTCCATCAAAGTTTTGTTGCAGCAATATCTAGGTGGCAAAAAAAAGATATATTCTAGCACAAATATGTTTCACCCATATTCTGTTTTAACTTATTGTTGTTGAATTGCATTATTAGAAAAGACTGTTTTAAGACAGAAAGAGCAACGATCCAGTGTCTGAACATACAGTCAGCTTTGTTACTGTTCTCAAAATGGTCTATCGAGTTTGTGTTATTGATTTCCTAAAAAACTGCATTGAGCTCTTAGGGACATGAGGAGTGGATGGGTCTTCGGCAGGTTCTGATGGTGTTCAGTCTCAGAGGATCACAATGGCACTTGGGATCCAAACGTTATTATTACAGCATTATTATAGAAGTCATATTGATTCCATCAGTGTAGAAATCCAACTTAAGGAAACAGTAGCAGAGATGTTTTTTGGTTGGGTGTAGTATCCCGGCATGTGAGTGAATCCATTGCATTGCAGGAAATTTGTCAGCTTTGTATTTTTCTCTTTTTTCTTATCTTCCTGATATTTAGTTTGAATTAGATCATACAAAACATTTTTTAGAACTGTTTCTGTCGTCCCTATTTATGTTTTCATAAGGTCTTCCTTGCTGCTTTCGCTCTCACTCAATGTTAGCAGTTGCTCAGCAGCATACTGTGATGTGAAACAGCATGATTCCGTATTTAATGCTTAGGAAATATGGTTCACTCTCTCTCTCTTTTTGTACTTTGAGAAGATTTTTTCCCTATCTTTTTCCCCTAAAGGTTAAACCGACACCTCCACAGTGCTTGAAGGGAAGCGTTTGTGAATTTGAAAAGAGAATCATGCTGAGATTTTGTTGGGTAGTACACTGGAAAAGACAGACAGAAATACCCTCCTCAAAAGAAAATCTGCAGACATTATTACACATGATAAGTGCAGATGGCAAGTCTTCTGAGAAAAAGCTTTCATGGTGACTTCTTTCCACATTTCTATAGCAGAAGAAATGAAAATGGTCTGTTAATCATTACACTCTGGACATTTTCAGAGAAGTGACTGAGTCACTTAAAGGGAGCAGACTATGTTTTAGGAGTCTCTTTCATCAGTACTGGGCCACAATTTGACAACTAGAGCTTCAAAGAATGCACAATAAAAAAAGTGATACTTACTTTGAGGTTGGAAACTCATTTTGACAAATACATATTAAAATGGTTGATACAGTGGACAAGCTATTTGGAGAATGGATGTTTGGCTGGATTTTGATTTGTTAATTCAGAGAAATTCACAATTTTTTAATTTCCAATTTTTCAATCCCTTGTCACTTATTGGATGTCAATGACGTAATATCTGTGTATTCCGCTTGTACTGCCTTTGTAACCCTGGCGAAGAGGCGTGGAAAACTGTGTATATGCTGCTGTTGTTGTTACGTTCAAATAAAATGGACCAGGACAAGCAAACTTTGGGACAGAAATAAAACGTGAATCAATATTGGCATGCCGTTTTCGAAGATGCCGGAGAGCTCCAGCATCCGCGACAAACTTCGACTTGCAAGAGCTTCACAACTTGACAGAGATGCCACCCTTGCATGTATTTTATTAGACAGTTGAGCAAATATACATGAAACTAATTAATGTTATATATCTCAACATGATGAAATGTTAGAATATGATTAATATGAATATATGATGATCTCATACAGCCAACAAACTAACTCATAGAATAATATTATAACTTTCAACACACTCAAATGCAGTTTAGTAACAGTGCTGCGTTACCTCACAATTTTAATTTGTAACATAAACGAATCAATTTGAGTATTAATTCAGTACTTGCGGGAAGTTCAGTAGAATGAAATGTCCTTATTCATTTATATCTGCAGGACTCGCAGCGTAGCGCTGTTTTCAGCTCATCCATAAACATTATTAGATCCATCAGTAGTGCTGGCGGTAAACCGGTTCGAACTTCAAAAACCGGTTTATGTTTTCGTCACAATTTTGAATAAACCACCATACCGGTGTATTTAATTACACAGACGTTCGGAACAACCCCGTTGCGCTGTGTGACCATAGAGTGCGCGGACACTGTTTCAGACGGACTCTTTACCCGTTGCACTACTAAGCACCGACGAGGGTAAACAAACAGCAGCGCTCTGTTACGTTACATGGACGATGGATGCTGAAGAATAAGTACAACATGACAGTGATGACACCGAAGAAGAACTTGTGCCAAAAAGAGGAGCCGGGTCTGTTGTTTGGAGGTTTTTTGTTTTCCAAAAATCCGACGTCGACCAAACAACCATTTTATGTAAGTGCTGTCGGGCTAAAATTCTCCGCTGGGGAGAATGACCCGGCAACACAAGCAATTTGCTCCAGCGCCTTAGCCGCAAACATGTCTTGGAATATCAAGAATGTATTAAATTAAAGTCAGCCACGGATTTAGCGCCCTCCACATCAGCATGTAACACGGGGAAAGCTAAAGAAAAGTCGAGCCAAATATTGTTTCCATTATACAGGATAATCCTGTGTGCCAAGTAAGTTAGCACTTTATATTTATTTTATGTTTGTTCTGGTTTCGAAGCAATACTTTTGAAGGAATAACTAATGCAAGTTGCATATAGTTTTGTTTTAATTTTTTTAATAGACCTCAAAAGCAATGCAAGACAAGATTTCCTTTTATATTTACTTGAATGCACGTAATGTTCCTGGATTTGTACTTGAACTAGCAAAAGTATTCCAAGTTGTTCTAATTGTGTTGTTTAAAATAAAAGTTCTGTATTTTGACTGCAGTTGTCTTTGCATTTTGATTCCTCACTTCATTAGAATCATGAATGGCTCTTATTTGTAAACAACAGCATAATTTTCTGGGGCCATGCAAACCTGTATTACTGAGTGTGGAATTATTCTACAATATTCACCAATGACAGTAAAATAGACCATCCTAAGTCAATTTACTGCAGTAATTCCTCTCTTAACCAGTAGAAAATGCATTGAACACCTGACTATGCATGAAAAAAAAAAAAAACCCGTCATAAACCGAAAAACCGTTATGATTTTGAAAAAAACCGTGATATCAATTTTTGGTCAAACCGCCCAGCACTATGACCATCAGCATGACCAATTCCATGATTCCGCTTATTCACTGCGTCATCAATCTATACCTTTGTATTGTAAGAGGTTAGCGATCTATAGCTGTGAAAAAAAATAACATATTGTAGCTTTAAGATTTAAAGCTACACTGTGTAATTTTTCCCCCATCTAGCAGTGAAAAGGTATATGACCATCCAGTGAATGTTAGTTTCTGTTCCTCTCATTTCCGATTTTGTTTTAACTCCTACTAGTGGCCAGTGTAGTCCAAGATTAACATGGCTTCCAGTTTGACCTCGTCCATGAGTGTTAACTCAGAACGTAAACGTGAAAGGCAAAGCTTGAATTAACGGGTATGTCCCTCTTTGGCTAATGTACTTTCAAGATGGAGGGCAACATAGCGACTGAAATTAGAACCCCTTACCTCTATGTATTTTTAATGGCATATTATACACTCACGAGAATACTTTATTACTTTAACAAAGTAAATATACATTAATGAGCACATATATTTTTGAAAGAACTAAGTGTTTTTAGCTAAGAATAAACTAAAGAGTTACACAGTGTAGCTTTAGGACAAGGGTAATAAGTTATTATAGAAATTGTATCATCTACTGAAAAGGGCAGTTGGAAAGATGATGATGTTACATTCTTAAGATTTAACATTTAAAGGGATTGTTCACCCAAAAAGTAAAATTAGCTCATGATTTACTTACCCCAAAGCCATTCTAGGTGTAAATGACATTCTTCTTTCAGACGAATATGATCGGAGTTATATGAAGAAAAAATGTCTGGCTCTTCTTAGCTTTATAATGGGAGTGAAGGGGTGTTATGTCTTTGGAAGTCCATCAAAGCGCATCCATCAATGATAAAAGTGCTCTACGTGGCTCCGGGGGTTAATAAAGGCCTTCTGAAGTGAAGCAATGTGTTTGTGTAAGAAAAACATCCATATTTAAACTTAACTACTGTAGCTTCCGGCAAACAGCCGTACGAACGATTTACGGCGAAACCATCATCACTAAAGCATGACGAAGTACAGACATTAATAGCTATGATACAAAGTAAAGTGGTTCAAGTGGCATAATGCAGCACAATACAGCTGTTCAATAAATAAATGATTAAATATATTATTAATAACAAGAACATTAACCAATCAATGCACCAAGTTATGTAATCAGCATAAGTGTTTACATTACCGATTTAATGGCTTGAAGCAATGGGGCACATTAATAACTGTTTTTAAGTATAGGTATAAAAAAATATATAATTATTTACCTATTCTTTACCTATGTTCCTAGAATTCAACCCCAAATAGTCATTATGTTTTAATCCCTTTTCCCTCCGAAATAATCGCAAGATGGAATTTAGCTATCTTCTCCCCACACAAATACTCTATTGATTTTGCCCTGGTCTGACTTCAGGGAGGATTTTCTCGTTGAGATAATATAGTAGTGATATCACCTGGAATCTCCTGCCACTGCTAAAGGGCCAAATCCTTATCTCTTCTGACAGGGAGTCTGACTTTGCCAACTTCGAGGAGGCCCGTCGCTCTCCTGACCTACCAAAGGTCTTCACTTTTACTCACAGGATTTATCACAGCTCTGCGGGTCTTAACGTCTCGCGTACAGTTCAGATTATAATGCAGGAGCTGTGCAGTCAAGCAGTTATCTGACGATACTGTTCCCACCCAAAAATGTGGTTAATAAGAGAGACAACAGGCACTTAATGTGAAAGTGCTGTCAGCACTAGCACCCAATCAGAATTCTATTGCAATTCGTGTTTCCTTGGAAACATTTGAGTATGCAATAATCCTGAGGTTCTGGGATGGTGTGTGACGTAGAGTTAAAGTGACATGTCTTGTTGGACTCTATAAAGTACCCTTCAGTTGATGAATATTAATGAGGCTTCCTGTATAATGCTGCAGCATATCCACCGTGGATATCTCTGTAAAGCAGGAGTGAGAACTGGAATGATCCATTACTAATGCACCCGCTGTGCGCCGGACAAAGAGAATGTCTTACATGCTCCAGTCCTTCAGCAAACCCAGAGGTATCTGAAAGGTCTTCTCACGCCCGGAGCACCGTGGCCTGAGGAGTTATGAAGACTGAGTCTGAGAATCAATCAACATTTCTTGTTATTATTTAGAAGTCTAGATGCTACCTAGATGCTTCACTGTTTGTTATGAATTCACTGAAGTTGACAGTTGGTCAAATATTAAACTGTTTTGCTGTGTAGATTGCAAGGTAATATTATTTCTCAAGTGCGTTCTGGATTTTTTTAGTTTACTGTAGGCAACCATCCTGCTGGAAAACATCAGTAAACTTGTTTTATGGGATATATACCTGCATGAATCAGCAAAGCCATGGACATTTGTCTGCATGATGAGCAATAGAGTGAAAAAAGGAGGAGGAGAAAGAGAGAGGATGTATTTTCTGCCATACAGAGTTCAATGAATGTTCTTTAGAGCTGCTCATAGTAAATGAAACTCAGTGTGAGGTTAATCTGGTGCTGCAGTATTTTTGGTATGCATATCAAGTCAAAGGTTAATAGGAGACCAAGAGATTTGATTTAATGTACAATATTATGAAATATGTAAAAGAGAACATTTGCATTTTTAAAATATAAAGTTGTCTTGTTCACTAGAATGCAAATTAGAATCTGTGGAATATATAAGGCTTTCAAATGATTAAAATATTTAATCGGGATTAATCACATTAGTGTCATAGTTAACTCGTGATTATTCGTAATTAAGTACACTTTTATATATTCTAGTTGTCTCTTGATTTCTTTCTGTCCCATTATTCTTTTTTTTTGTAATTGCAATGCTCTTATCAACGTGAAACGGCTTACTTTGTTCAAATGTTATTTTTTATTGAAAACATAGACATATACTGTGTTCAAAACTAAATACTTCATAGTTCATACTATAAAAATTCTCATTTGGAGCAAATAATCTCTCACACAATATAACACTGTCCATCAATGAAAGAGTGAAAGAAATATTAATGAGGTCCTGATATTGACGACGGGGTTGAGAATTCGCATCAGCTGTGTGTGTGCGCATGGCCATCAAGTGCTGCAATGATAGCTCAGTTCACAATGACAATAAATAAATAATGTAAAAAGAAAAATCATTAAGCAACTTTTTAAACTTTCAATTCAGATTCTAAAGTAATCAGAAGTAAGGTTCAGAAGTAAACTTAAACTTGGCATCCATTTTGGCATCTCGCGCTAGTCATGCACTCAAAACGTAACGTTAAAGGTGCCATGTGTAAGAACTGAAGTAAAAATATCCAAAAAATTTGCTTCATGCATCAAAAGAATGAGAAGGGATAAGGGTGATGATGTCATAACAAAAATGACAAGTTATAGCGCTGTAGAGATATCAACCTAAATTAGTATGCTAAATTACTAGCCACGGCCTGACAGGTGTTATAATACCAGTTTCGGCCATGTGAGGCGGTATGCAGGCAACATAACTACCAGCCAAACTTCAATACACGAATAACTTGCGCGGCTTGTGGGCACACTTGAACCTGATGTCAATCATGTGGAAAGTACAGTCCACTACTACATTTCAGTTCAGGGAAGAGTTGAAAAAATGATGGGTTGATTTTATGTATGAGGAATCCATTTTGGTAAGTTGTTGCATACTTTATCTTTCAACTGTGTTCGTGTTTTTTTTACTATTAGCTAGTAGAGATGATTCGGTTCACATGCGCTAGGGATTTGTCGAGTAACATTTACAAGCAGCCAAAACGGTCTTTATTGCTTGAATTGCATATTGCATAACATAACAAACCTCCTCTGTCTAGTCTGTCGGTCTCTGTGTCCTCTTTGCTTTGCAATTTTCTGTGAGTGACAAAAATGATGTGTGGCGTGAGAGCGTGTGAAAAGTGTCAATTGCGTGTCTCATGGTGGATTTGTAAAAGTTGGCTAGCTTGGTCAACATCAGCGAATGCTGTCTGTTAAATTAATGTAATTCAAACTGATGCCAAATTGTCCCATTGACAAGACCAAAACAATTCAAAATTCAAACAATTCAAAGTTGCCAAATTGTCCCATTGACAAGACCAAAGCGATCTGTATGTTTTGTCATTATGAACTGAGCTATCATCATCGCAGCACGTCCAGCCTGAAACACCACTTGATGATGGCCAAGCAAACACACACACACACAAACACAGATGATGCAAATTCTCCACCCCTCGTCAATATCAGGACCTCGTCAGTATTTCTTTCACCCTTTTATTGATGGACAGTGTTGCATTGTGTGAGAGATTATTTAGGCTATATATGTTAGAGTGAAATTGAACACTATTCCAATGTTATTTTCAATAATAATAATTAAAAAAAACATTTGCACTAAACAAGCCAATCCACTTTTCCATGTTGATAAGAGCATTAAAATGAGAAAAAAATGTAACAAAAAGAAATCAAAAGACATTAAGAATAGATAAAAATGTGCGATTAATCGCGAGTTAACTATGACATTAATGCGATTAATCGCGATTAAATATTTTAATCGTTTGACAGCACTAATATATATATATATATATATATCTTTAGGCAATGATACACATTAGGGCTGCAACAACGAATTCGAACTTAAAATCGATTTCTAAAAGAGTTGGCAACGAATTACATTATTCGATTCGTTGCGTCGCACGACACGGAAATGTTTGAATATAAAAAAAAAAGTTTGAGTTGAGCGCGAGCACTCTCGGTCTCTCTCACGCACTGTCGCTCAATCGCGGAGTTCACATTTGTCAAACGAGAGAGACCCGAGTGTGTCCGTGATGATCGCGACGCGAGAAGAGAGACCGAGTGTGTCCGAGATCGCTCACGCGGGAGCGAGAGACCGAGTGTGTCCGTGATCACGGAGAGAGACCGAATGTGTCCGAGATCGCTCACGCGGGAGCGAGAGACCGAGTGTGTCCGTGATCACGAGAGAGACCGAATGTGTCCGAGATCGCTCACGCGGGAGCGAGAGACCGAGTGTGTCCGTGATCACGAGAGAGAGACCGAATGTGTCCGAGATCGCTCACGCGGAGCGAGAGAGAGACCGAGTGTTTCCGTGATCACGAGAGAGAGAGAGAGAGAGAGAGAGAGAGAGAGCCGAGTGTGTCCGAGATCGCGCACAAGAGAGACTGAGTGTGTCTGAGCATTAGTAATTTGGTACATACTAGACATTCTCTGATACTAGTAATACATAACTAGGCATATAAAATATAAATAAAAACAACAATTAAATTCTTACCACTGAATTAGCAAACTGTGATTTGAAGACAGATGAAAACACTTTCTTGTCTGTCCAAGTAGCCTACTACAAAGGGGAATATTTTTTCCACAATTTGCAGCACTGAATTGTTCAAACTTCACTCTAAATGACTCAGAGAAACTTCACTATATGCTCGGAAAGGATGAGCAGAAAAATACCTTACACCATAGGAGATGGTCAATCCATAGTAATATATTGTATTTATATTTTATATTCATTGTATTTATAATTAATATTAGGATAAATTAGAAATATATCTTCTGATATAATTATTATTATTGCTATTATTATTACCTAATATAGGTAAAATGATCATAAGTGCATTTGCTTGTTAAAAAGTTTCAAACATTTTGTTAAAGATTATAACATCTTTGACAAAAACAAAACACAACACAGTCCAAAGTTTGTGAGTGTGAGTTTGTGAGTGTGTGCGAGTGTGGTGTAGAGAACAAGTTCTGACGTTCAAACAAATCCTGTTAAGTTTTCTGATTGGTATTTTTCTGTATTTTTTTTTAATCAATTTATTGTTCTGACAGCTCATTTTTGTGCACATTATTTTTTAAAAAGCCTATATATTTGGCAGATGTAAAGCATACATGTGTATGTTTTTTGTTAGTCCATTTTTTGCTCTGGATTTTTTCCACTGAATTTGCACCTTTTAGTTCTGTTTTTTAATAAAGGATCGGAAATTAATGTTTTTTTTTTATCTGATTCATCGATTAATCGACAAATTAATCGACAGATTAATCGACTATTAAAATAATCGTTAGTTGCAGCCCTAATAGACATGCTTTAGTTCAGTGTATTTACAGGAACTTTGTTATTCAAAAATTAACATTATGCCATCATTTTTATTTTTTTATTTATTTTATTTTATTTTATTAATTCTCTTACAAATATTGTCTTTTGTGTTCTACAGAATAAAGAAAGTGATACAGAGTTGGAATGACATGACAGTGAGTAAATAGTGACCACATTTTCATTTTTGGGTGAAATATCCCTTTAAGGACCAGATTTACCAAAAAGGGCAAATTAATGTTAGAACAAAATCCCCCTAAAAGTGGCAATGGGAGTGTAAAGTTCTGCGGGTAATTTACTGACAATGTGCACATTAAAGAACACAGACGCAGATGTATCATTTCCATAAAGAGCAATGCAATCTACCAAGAGCAGTGCCAATTAGTGTCTGGTTTAAGACATGCTTTTTTGGCCGTGAAGTTTGGCCGATTTTAAATGATGCCGCAAATGTCAATAAATTAACTGGCACAAGCGTAGTAAATTGCGTTGCATTGTTCATTTAAATCCAATAAATTTCTCCCATAAATTTTGTATACCCAGCAACATTGATAAAAAAGTTGCCCTTTGTATCATTACCTTAAGTTTGTAAGATGTGCAATCTAAATGTCTATTCAGAGTATCATAGTTTGGTTATATTCGGGGAGTGCAGCACAAAGGCAGTAACTGTGGGCATCTAGCTGAGCTTGCAAGCCCGTACATCAGCAGCTGACATCAATGTTGAGAAGCCATTACACAGGCCGATGAGATTTACATCTGTCTGTGTGTATGAGTGTGCTTTTTTATTGAGCGTCCCGCCCGTCCTGGACACTGCCTATGAATTGCAGGGGTTTGTCAGTAAACCTGTCAGGGGCTAAATTTTCAGTTAGGGGGCTGGAATGGCTCACTGTGCACTCCATCTGACGAATTCAGACATTTTATTTCCTCGTCCTATAGAAAGATGGTTCTGATCAGATAGGGCATCCATCATAAGAGAGTACAGACGGCAGACTGCCACACAAAAGCACTCAGCGGAGTTACGAGGCAAGAACATGGCAATATTCCCTTCGAGTCTGCTGCCTTTTTTTTTTTTTTTTTTTTGGTCAGACAAATCAAACAAACCCTCACCTGGATTGAGATCAGTCATTGCTGGAGTGTGAACTGAGAGTGTCCCAGTGGGGTGAATCACTGCTGGACTTTCTGCAGAAATAATCAATCTCTCTCAGAGCTTTTCCTCTGCCTTAACGGCCACATTTGCTGCATTAAATGCTCTGTGCTCTAACAACCTAATTCAAACATATAACTGCCCTATTCGCTGCACTAACTATTACATGCTGTGTCTTAACAGCCAATAGGGTTTTAAGTTAAAGCAGCCAGCTGCTCTCAATTTGTCTCTCTTTTGTCTTACTCTTTTTCCTTTCTATCTTCCTTCCTTCATTTCTTCCAATCTGTCTTCAGGCACATCTGACTGCTCAGAGGGCCATTTTTGATTGGAACTCTGCCCATTATACAGGAAGTCAGTTTATTATTTGCTGTACTAGAAGAGAATTGTCTTGAAATCTTTGGAGTGGGTAATCGGGTCTCACATGCTCTTCAATCCCGCCGTGTTGCACACAACATTCATTTATCAGCCCCCTTTTTCTTTGCTCTTGGCAGCAGTTCAACCCTATGTGGTCTATCACAGTCTGCCTGGTCCTACCCTGTCATACAGCAAATTCAAATGACCTTTTAACTTTAGCTTGACAGGTTGATGGATGGTCTTACATGCAAATTATGTGGAAAGCAGGGGTGTTGCAGCTATTATAACTTTTAGAAATTTGAAAGTATGGGAACTAGCCAATTAATTTTAAAATATCCATTTTGCTTCAGGAAAAAAAAAAAAAAAAAAAAAAAATATATATATATATATATATATATATATATATATATATATATAGTCCAAAATTATAATCGCTCAAAATTATATAATTGCTCAAATTATATAATTGCTCAAAATTATAATCGCAATAGTTGTTGTCATTCGAGAAGAAGCACATGTTTTATAATCAGAAGTATTACACTTTCACATATAAGCACAAATCAAGAGAATGTCAAGACATGCATGATTTATTTGAGCTCATCTAGTTTCCTAATTTATTATATGCTATTGGTCATTAAATGAATGCTCTATGAAAAAAAAACTTTTCTCAAAAAAGTAAAACAGTGAAATCCCTAATAGTAGTTCCAATGAATCCAAATTAAATTAAACTGTTTTTATAAAGAAAAAAAAACTTGTCACAATGAAGTTTCTTTAGTGAATTTATTATACAAATGCAGTCAGAAGCATAGTTTAGATCCATGTTTGGATTCATTACAGTTCATCACTGAGAAGGTTTGATGAGAGATTTGATCGGTAACAAACCCAAGTGAATTCATGACACTTTCATTTGAGCAGAATATCTCAAGGAGATCGCTGAAATCCAGTTTACTTGTTTGTCGTATTTTCAGATCATCTGCTTCCGCAGTGTAGAGAGAGTGCGCATGGTTGACATGCTGCAAATATTAAATAAAGCATGAGGCAGAAAATGTATCCTCTTAACAGAAAAGCATTGATTGGAGGATTCATGCCATCTGGCAACCGGCAAGCAGAAAAGTAGAGGCTTGAACCAGTTGTAATATTTTGTCTCCTCATTTTTTTTTCAACAAAAAATAGAGATTTTGGTAAAGATTTTATTTAAAAAAAGAAATTGTCTCTTTTTTTGTCATCAACAAAATTGCACGTTAATATAGTCACAGTTATCGTTTAATTACCTTACTGTCGTTTTGTCTTGGTCATGGGAAAAAGGTAATTGACAATTATTCATTTTTTTGCGAAATCAGCACTAGTTCATTCAAACCCAAAAGGTGGTGCAACGGTGCATGATTAAGATTAGAAGTTAAGTAAGACTCCCCTACTCTTTGTCTGTGATTATCCACTCATAAATCCGACAGTGTAATGAGCACATTTGTGTTTTCCTGGAAGACACCAACTGTTTACATATGACAACAGTTGATTCAGACCATGCTGAACAGAGTGCATCATGAGGGCTCATAACTGATTCTGAATCAAAAAATACCTTGTAAATGACCAGAATTGTCAGTAATTTTATCCATAAGCAAACCATAAACAAGTGTGTTCAACTGGTCTGGATAACAATTCCAAGGGAAGTTGGGGAGTTTAATGCGTGTCTGAGGAATTCCTTTGCATGTAAGAGTTTCACTGGCAGACATTTACTAAATTCCAGCTCCTCAGAAGACACAGATGAGAAGAAAAATTGATTAGAGGCTCGCTGCTCTCTCCAAAGACTTTAGACTTAATGCTGCTGATCTTCTCCAATGTGGTGATAATTTCACAGTTAACTGTGATGCACTATTAAGCAAGACTGTACACTAAATGTGTTTGAAAGTCATCATGGGATATAGCGCTTTGCAAAATGTATTGATACATCCATGTATACAGTCAGTCTTCAAAAGGAATACTGTATCTCATCAGCATCTTCTGCCTTGATGTTCATAATAACAGCATTTGAAGCTTTTGAAACTTTGACAGCTGCTCTCTGCCAAGGCAGTGGTTGACGAGTCTATATCCAGAAAAGATAATAATAATAAAGGAGTTGCTGCATCTCAGTGGGGGAAATAATGAGCTACAGTTCTTCCTATCAGCATGAATCTGTCAGCCAGCTCAGATCGCTGTCACTCACTCAGAGAAAACCTGTGGTTTGTTCATAGGGTCTTGTCCCCTGGGTTCTAGACTGTCGGTATTTGACTGTTGGCTGATATATGTTTCACTTTCTTTGTGTGCGGGTTTCAGCCTAGGGCAGAGGAGTGGGTCTGTCCCACAGGCCATCATGGGCCTCATTGGTCAGAACTTCAGCTATCTGAACACACCAAAAAAATCATGGACATGATTTGGATATGTTAAAGGGTCATAAAATAAAATTTTACTCTTGGTACCTTCACGGTCAAAAATTAAGACATTGGAAAAGAATGGGAAATATGAAAAACAAAACTCAGAGAATGTTGGTGGTATATATAACAAGTATATAAGTATTATAAGTATATAACAACTTTTTTCCACGATTCCTTAATTGTTTAATTAACATTAAAGAGACAG
>JAQIUQ010002032.1:162500-285000 GCA_030378365.1 Hybognathus amarus
GTGTGTGTGTTAATGAATTCCAACCAGTTGTAAATGGTATGTGCGTACACGTTCATTCTCAATTACCATAAATCCCGCCCATTATATCCAACTGACATCTATATATAGGCATATAATAACATGAATGCGAATGAAAAGTAAAGATTTCTCGGATGCAGAAATTGAAGTTTTATTATCAGAAGTTCATTCAAAACGCCACATTTTATTTTCAAGCGTACATAGTGGCCTATCAGGTCCTTAAAAGAGGAAGCTTGGCAGCATATGTAACCGATGCAGTTAATGGAGTTTCATCTGTTAATCGAACAGTCCAAGAAGTGAGAAGAAAATGGTTTGACATTAAGCTTGACAGCAAAAAACGAATTAGTTCACTTCGTAAAAATCGTATTCAAACTGGAGAAGGACCGCTATCGATCACTAGATCTGCTATTACTGGCTCTCATAATAAAAGTAAAAAGAAAAATGCATGTAATTACTATATAAATATTTTTTCAAAATGCTGTTTAAATATGTACCCGATTAAGGTGAATTAAAATGCAGCCTTATTAATGAGCAAAACATTCGGATGTTAAGCGCACCATTTACGCGTGGCTGGGAACAGGTGTAGATTTCTTGCGTAACCAACTAACCGAAAATTTACGGCAGAACCACTTTTCACACGATTTTACACAAAAATTTGTTTTGCTCGTGTTTCATGAATGAGACCCATTGATTGTAGCTGTAAGTGTGGTGTAACCATCAAGAAATAAAATATTTTCCATACACCTTGTGTATCATATACATACATACATATATATATATATATATACATATATATATATATATATATATATATATATATATATATATATATATATATATATATATATATCATATACATATATATATATATATATATATATATATATATATATATATATATATATATATATATATATATATATATATATATATATATATATATATTAGTGCATGTCAAACGATTAAAATATTTAATCGCGATTAATCGCATTAATGTCATAGTTAACTCGCGATTAATTTTTATCTATTCTTAATGTCTTTTGATTTCTTTTTGTTAATTTTTTTTCTCATTTTAATGCTATTATCAACATGGAAAAGTGGATTGGCTTGTTTAGTGCAAATGTTTATTTTTTATTATTATTATTGAAAATAACATTGGAATAGTGTTCAATTTCACTCTAACATATATAGCCTAAATAATCTCTCACACAATGTAACACTGTCCATCAATAAAAGGGTGAAAGAAATACTGACGAGGTCCTGATATTGACGAGGGGGTGGAGAATTTGCATCATCTGTGTTTGTGTGTGTGTGTGTTTGCTTGGCCATCATCAAGTGGTGTTTCAGGCTGGACGTGCTGCGATGATGATAGCTCAGTTCATAATGACAAAACATACAGATCGCTTTGGTCTTGTCAATGGGACAATTTGGCAACTTTTTAAAAGTAAACTTTACATTCAGAATCTCATTGGCATCCATTTCGGCGTCGCGCGCTCGTCATCCACTCAAAACATAACGTTACTATTTGGCCGGCTCGCAAGCTGAAACGAGTGTGTGCGGCACAAAACTGCCTCGCGCTGCGCTCTGAAACCCATTCATTTCAATGGCTTGCGCGCGCGAGGACGTTACGTTGCTTCTTCGACCAAAGCGCAAGCGGATCTGAGCTAGACCGGAAACAAAACAACAGGCACGCCGCACACACTCGTTTCGGCTTGCAAGCCGCTTTGAGTGGATGACGAGCGCGAGACGCTGAAATGGATCAGGACGCATGCCGCGTCCTGTTGCAAAAGTATGTGAAAAAACTACAAAGTTTGCTAGGACAAAAAGACCGTTAATCGCGCTATAAAAAAATTAACGCCGTTAAAATGGGTTTGCGTAACGCCGTTAATAACGCGTTTAACTGACAGCCCTAATATATATATATATATATATATATATATATATATATATATATATATATATATATAGATATATATATATAGAGTTCAGATGCAAAAGCCTCTAAGTGCCATTTGAAATTTTCTTCTAGAATGCCCATTTTTATCAAGCTTGTATATTTAAGTTCAGTATTTTCACTTAAATTGCAATGAAGATTACCTTTCAGTGAAATTACTGAACTTAAATATACAAGCTTGAAAAAAAATTATCATTCTACAAGAAAATTTCAAATGGCACTTAGAGGCTTTTGCATCTGAACTCTTCATATATATATATATTAGATTTATTATTATTATTATTATTATTATTATTATTTCAAGGTTGAAAGCAGGTTTGTTGGCAAAGATCGACAGTATTTGTTCATTTTTGGTCTATCCAGTTGCCACTTTATTTGTGTCTGCATATCAAAAAAATCTGGGAAATGAAAAATGAAAAAGAAAGTACAAAGTTTTGTTGCTGTTAATTGTTGTGCAAGCTGACATGTTAATTAGCAAATGTTGTATTCTGCCTTTCTTTAAATGGGATTCCACTCACTCTTCAAGCGTTGGTGAGAAAATGTGCACATTTAATTACTAAAAAACAAAACAAAAAAACACACACACCCACAAATATGCCTCTCTCCTCATTCTTGAGAAGATTTGAATTTTGAGTTCAGTTACGTGATTGACATTTCGGATCACAATATCAACACAGAATATGCAGAAATGAAGGAAGAAGTCGCCTTGCGCGCACACACACAGTCGCTCCTCAGCCTCCAATAGACTCCAATGAAGGAGGGCTGGAAAGGTCAGTCGCTGTTAATGAGCTATGTCTAGCCCATTGTCTCCGAGCACCAGGTCCTTCTTCATGATGAAACTGTGCAGCTGAGAGACAAAGATTACATTCCTTCCACATTCACCTTTGTGTTTAAATTAACTGCTACATTCCATACGTAGATTCCCAACAAGCCTGTTTTTTCAAGGCCGGAGGCACTAGGTGACTATAGAGCTACTGTTATTTAGACACTTAAATTCTAAATGTAGAACTCTGCGGTCGACAATGCCATGCTCCTCTATTGTGTTTATTATTTTCTTCCTCTAAATGCACACTGCATATATTCTTACTGAAAATTATATGGTATGGTTGAGTAATTTTATGTTTCCCACATTCATCTTTAGACTTCCACGAATGTTCCCATGTAGGTTTGTAAAGGTAATCGGGAAATCTCTGGGTCGACCTATTGCTTTCATCGCACCCTGATAGTAAACACTATTATTCTATTTCCCTTTGTCTCGTTCACCCACACATAAAACACACTCTCGGTTCCATCAGCTGCTCTTTACCTCGGCATGGTGCATCTTGTGGAAATCCTCTGTTGTTCTTTCTGACTGGCCCTGTTATTTATCACTCAAATTCATTTGGGAGCCCTGAGGTGTGTGTGTTAACCGAGCAAGGGAAGGTTGATGTGTGTTCGCACATGCAAGGATGCGTGTGCGTGCTGATGGAACGAGACAGGGCTTGTTGCTGTCTCTATTGGACGTGCTCGCTTCCTCTCATTCCCTAATCCCTCAGTGTTACAGTCATCTCTGTGCACCGAGCCCCTCAGAACTGTCAATATCCAGACCAGAAAATCTCACTTCTTGATCTCTGCTCTCTTACTGCCATAGACAGACTTATAAGCCCTGCCGATGTGCTTAGCATGAAGATACACTGCTTGCCACTGAAATCTCTCCAAGCTTGATGCAAGATATAGGGGACAAATAACAATATGTGGAGTGGAAAAAAATGGTAGCCTGTTCTTAAGAGACAGAATGGTGGCACCAGACACCATTAGGAAATACTATGTGTCATACTATCATCTTCTTTTGTGCAAATATTTTCGGACTCTGATATCATATTTTATCTATTTATTTATATGTATTTATTTGAATTTATTAATGTGTGGGAATTAAAAGGAAAGTTATTTGTCGATCAAATATGTTAATGGGAAATGAAGTCTTTTAGCAAAGGAGTCTTAAAGGGGGGGTTGACAGTTTTTTTTTCTTTGCATGATTGTGTTTATAGGGTGCAATATAACATATATTTGTGTTTTTTCTTTTTTAAAAAGTCTTATTTTTCATAAATTTTCATTTCTTTATTGTCAGCCGCTTTCTCCTTTCTCTTCTGAATGACTGGTTTACATCCTGATTCTATGAAACTACTCCCCAGAAACATGCAGGTAATGAGCTCATATTGGTTAGTTTGGGCTGGTATGTTGTAATTGGCTAAACTTTGTAGTTCACGTTGTCTGGAAACTTCATGCCCATTCCCTTTAGGGAGAGAGAGTTTCATGTTCTCCGGCAACGCATTCTCATCCCAAGGCGCCATATATGACACTTTTGCAAAAGCGTAAATATCCAACGCACATGGCACCCTTTACGCCAAATGAGACGCTTCGGTTATGTTTAAGTTTAGGTATGGGGTAGGGGTAGGGTTAGACCACTAGGAGGCGCCTTCTGCCCGATTTATTTTTACGTCTCATTTGGTGCTAAAGGGTGCCATGTGCGTTGGATATTTACGCTTTTGCAAAAGCGTTGTATATGGCGCTTTGGGATGAGAACGGGCTGGCTCCGGTCAATGCAAATAATGGTTTTGATACTGCAGTATCAGTTTGAGCCAGAATCAGACCCAGAAAGTCAAGCAGAACCTCCCCAAAGGCTCTTACAAAACATTTCTGAATGGTACTTTTTAAAAAAAAAATTATTATTCTATTCTATTCTACTATTATTATAATAACTTCGATACGTTGTTACTTGAAAATGCTACTGCTGGTTGTTAGCATTTGAGAAAACATTGGTTTTCTCCTGATTAAACATTTAATAACCAAATAAATGTTTTTAAAACCACCCTGTACACTGATACCAGCAGCTGAAGTTTGCTGCGATTACATAGCCTATTTGTCTTACATAAAATAGCAATGAACTTAACTGGCTACTATACACAAACAGCGTTGGCATTGATTTACGTTCTCGATCAAATCGAAAAATTACATCATAAAATATATCCATGAAAAATACATTTACACTATTAGTACATATACAAATTCAGGTCCAAAATGTTTGCACACGTTTGTTGTAGACACAAAATAGCATAACTAAGCGGCTATAAAGCCAGCACCGGCATTTGATAAAACTAAAACATTACATCTGAAAATACATTTAAAATTATTAAGTCTTACTTACAGGTTGTGGGCCAACCTACTACTGAACCTGAATGATGAATATAATCAGAAATAAATCATTCTATTCTGATTTGGTGCTCAAGAAACATTTCTTATTAATATCAATATTACAAACAGTTATAGTGCTTAATAATTTTGTGTTAAAACTTTAATGCTTTTCTTTCAAGATTCTTGGACAAAAACACTAGCCTGACTTTGTCATACTCATATTCTAGTCAGAATGTCTGATAGAGAGTCTGATACTCCTCCATAGGGCTTTGATTATGAGGTGTGTCTTAACCGAACCAGAAAAAAACTCTGCACTCAATTGGATAGACCTACAACCAATCAGAGCAACGCAGTAATTGGCGTATGTTGAGCTACACATTCACACAGAACTCAACTGCACACACACTGGAAGCAGTAGTAATATAATGTAAATAATAGTTTCTTCTTTTACTTGGTCCTCCATGAGTGCGACCAAAGGAGAAACCACAACGACCACAGGGTTTTCATTGCGTCCCATCTTCTTTGCGACCATCGGAGTCAGCTTATAAAAATATCTTTTGCCGAATCCCGTTGGAAGGACGGCAAACACATTTTTTCCGATCGACAAATGCCTTGATTTGCAGTTTTCTGTTCGTCTTTAAAAATGAATGCTTGTCGATTTCTTTTACAACAGACGCAATAGCGGAAGATCTTATCTTAGATCTGATGGCTATATTTGTTGACAGTATCGATACATTGCGGTACTCTTGCATCAGTGCAGTTGTGCACCTGTAACCCATGTATTCTGTCCTGCCACGCAACAGATAAAGGAACCGTACCTCTATTGGAGTCTGGACCGAGGCCTGTCACTCCAGGCAGTCTGGGAGCATCATACCCCATCTTTGTTCTCTGTTTGTTTTCCCCGTCTCTCTCTCTTGCATGTTTATATCACACTTCTCGTCTGAAGTCTCTCCATCCCAGCTGAAAACCATTGCAGTTTGATGCCAGTGTTGTACGTGGTGTGAATTCGGACAGCGTGAAGCCCAGCAGAGATGAACAGAGATCTCATCTAGCTGTCTTGACAACTCAATGGATCATTCCCCTCACTTGTCACTGGGTCAGATTTCCATTCAAAACACCTTGACACATTTGATAATGTGACAAATGGGTCTCTTTGTCTGGAATCAATATCATCAGTATTATCCTCTCTGCGGTTATTTGTGCAATGAGCCAGCAAATGAAATTAACAGAAAGCAAATTAAAATGAGTGAAACTGATGGAAATTGGAAGTAATCCCAAGACAAAGGTCTTAATTTTTATGCTTTAATTTTTATGCTTTCTGATCAGATGATACACAAATAAACAAACATGTCTGGATGAAATGAATAAATGAATAGATAAATATATGTTTAAAGACTTCATCACAGTCATGTTTGTTTGTTCTGTGACAGCAAATACCAGCTTCTGGATGATCAACAAAACAAGCTCTCAACACACAGTTTGAGCTGGGCAATAACAAACGGGAAGCTGAGACACTGCATTTTAACACCATTGCAAATATTTATGGGCCAACACAGAATAGAAATAATGCAGAATTATATTTGCTTTCTATCAGTACAGTATTTGTTTTAACAGGCAATGTTTAGCATGTAGTAGAGGAATGATGCAGTATCAATATGCACTTGCATTTAGCTCTCAGACACTGACCAAGACAACCAATGTGGCACTGTTTACATCTGGTATTAAGATGTGTTTTCATCAATCCAATCATAAGTGCACAAGATAAATACAGTTGTAAATGGTGTCTAACACATTCTGAGCTTGTCCATGTTTGACCACTTCCAGAGGACGAAAACTCATGTGTGACTGGATTGCTAGTGTAGACGCTCCTGGGCTTGAAAATGTTTGACAAGGCACAAAACAGCCTACCTGTCGCCCACTGACCTAACACATTAACGTTATGGAATGAGATTTGAGTAAGCGCACCAAAACAAATGATTTCGTTTTTGCTATGTTGTTCCAAAACACAGAATTGACCAAAATCGCCATTACCGTGTGTATTCTTTCCATTTGCTCCGTCTCACTCGCTCATAAGCAGTGTAATGGCTTCATTCATTCAGTAGGATTTGTGCGCCACATTCTGTGACAAAATCCAAACACAAGTCATCACAGGAAGCACATTTGAAATGCATGTTAAGACCAGGTTTAAACGGTAATGCATCTCTGCTATTTGTGATCAGATCACTAAATCATCTCTGCTATTTGTGATCAGATCACTAAAGCAAAAGTAAACAGGAAGAAACAGGGTTTTGGAAGGATCCTTGCTTTAGATGTGACTTGACTTAACTCTTGAGTAGTTCCTGCCCGTTCTCATCCTAAGTCGTCATATAGAGAGCCTAAGTCCCTCCCCTTCCGGTCGACCACCATGGGACCTTATTTCGGAAAAATATTGTATGGTAGTCAATGGCGAGAGATAACAAATATTTTGATTTTGTGTAAATTGATCGCTGAATTACACATATGATGTTTGTCAATTTAAAAGATACATTTTAAAGTCAAGAAAGTCGCAGTTTGATGTAAAACTGTTGAGATATAAGACTGTGAAAATACGTAATTACAAAGACTACAAATCCCAAAGGCGCACATTTTCTCTCAATGAATGAAGCTAACTTTACTGAGGCTATGTCATTGTTTCTATAGTCTTCCGTTATAATCGTAACGTTACCGTCATGAGTGTGTTGTTCCAGACTGCACACACACACAGCAGCTGATCTTGCTCGTTGTTTCGCCTCCCGGGAGATGTAGTTCATTGAGCGATTTTCACATAAAACTAAAAGTTACTCTTCTGTTTTATGACGATCTGCGACTTTCTTGACTTTCATAATTATCTTTTAAATTGACAAACATCATATGTGTAATTCAGGACACAGTTCAGACAGAATAAAAAGATAAGTTATCTCTCGCTATTGACTCCCATTCATAATTTTTCCGAAATTAGGTCCCATTAACCGAAAGCGGAGGGGCGGGACTTAGGCTCTCTATACTGACGCTTTTGACATTTCGTCTACATCCAACGCACATGGCACCCTTTTGCATCAATATGAGATGCAGATATATAGTATATGGGCCAGAAGGCGCCTCCTAGTGGTCTAATTCTACCCCAGACCTAAACCTACCCATAACCGAACAAAGCTCTGTACGTGTTCTATATTGACGCTAAAGGGTGCCTTGTGCGTTGGATTTAGACGAAATATTAAAAGCATCACTATATGACGCCTTACACCGTGTCCTAACTACACGCGACGCGGCAACGCGATAAAAGGTCAGAGTTTTTTGTCCTAACCAGACGCGACAGTGACATGCGAACTTTCTAATTTAGAAACGGTTCCTATTTCTGCGACGTCGCTGCTGACATAATGAAGAATATGAGTACACATTATTTATTTTTAGTTAAAAATAGGTCACTATGCCACAAGCGATAACGGATAATTTACCTCAGATTTTGAAAGCATATAATTTAGCGTTTAAAATTAATTCTATGCAAACATACAACTGTAGTTCATAACAAAATTAGTCAACGAGTATATTTTGTTAATGTTTTGATTTTTAATTATGTTATTTCTTGATTTGATTAGGTCCTTACCCATTTCCAATGCGAGTGCGGGCCAGCAGTGTGCTTTCACAGAGAGACTCCGCTCACACGCTGTTCGGAATGTGTGGCGTCTCACAGTTCGCGTCTGAGTGTGGACAGACACACGTGCTGTCACTGGAATTTTATCGCGTCGTGTGTAGTAAGGACACATTGTTAGGATGAGAATGCGTTGGTAGTTTACATAAAAAACAATGTACTCCCTATCATGTTGTCCCAAACCAGTATGCCTTTCTTTTATGTTCTTTAATGTTACAGTGTGTTCACATAATGAAAGTCAAATGTCGTTTTGATGTTATTGTTCTTCCAAATATCAACTATACCTTTTTATTGCTCTTTAATTCAAATTATTCAATCTAAACGGCTCAATTAGGGTGACTGAGGTCGGAGAGACACTGATATGAAAGTTTAGCATTTTCACGCCGTACATTTAATTAAGGTTTAGCGGTCATAACAGCTACTCGTACATCAGCATTAAAGAGTATGTTCAACCCTGAAGTAAGGAGTTTCCCACTGGCAATAAAAATGGTTAAGATTGTGTCCTTGACTCAAGCTCTTCAGCAAGGTCCAGCAGAGATCATTACCCAACCCTAGGGACAGGAGTGTGATTAATGGTTATTAAGGTCCAAACAACATCCGAGGTCAGCCGTGAAGCAGAGCTATGTAAGAAGTGCCAGACAGATCACTCGTTTGTCTCAAGGATGTGTGGAGATCGGGAGAGAGAGAAAGTGTGTGTGTATGTGTGTGTTTCTGTACACATCTGCTCAAGATTTTATGAATGTCTCCATGCGCGTATGTGAGTTCTGGCTCGGCCCTTTGATCTCCTCGTCCACCTTAAGTGGATCCATAATACCTTATTTCTTATTAAGTTACAAATATGCGAAATCAAGTTGCGGCCTTTGTAGTCTGCACTGACAAAGCCCAGACCATTTATCATAGCTTTCAGTAAAATCAGTGACAGCAATAAGTCTGATAGGGAGTGGGCTCAATCTATTTTCATGCTCATTTGAATAGGCTGCAGCACTCAGAGTATTCCTCTTAGATTAATGAAGAATTTCATACAATATCATAGAGCTTGTTTCTGTATGATAGTTTAAAATAAGAAAGGGAGTTAATGAGGTTGCATTCACACACACAAAAAGAAAAAATATATATATAAAAATATTATATGAATAAATATTAAGACTTTTTTGATGAATTTAAGGAGTGCTCTTCAGGTCTTGGTCTCGTTTCGCCTGACTTGGTCTTGACTGCAACACAATATTCATGAGAAACAAAATTGCAGTTGTGAGAATTAAATAGAGATTATGAGGTTTAACATGACATTGTAAAACAAAGTCACAATTATGAGTTGTTATTGTGAAATATGAAGTCGTGTTGTGAGATTTAAAGTCCCTGTAAAGTCAAAATTAAAGGGTTAGTTCACCCAAAAATTAAAATTAAGTCATTAATTACTCACCCCATGCTGTTCTAACCCCGTAAGACCTTCGTTCATCTTCGGAACACAAATGAAGATATTTTTGATTCAATCTGAGAGCTGGATCACTCCTCCATAGACTGCCTAAGGGACTGGCACTTGACGGCCCATAAAGTCAATAAATAAAATGTTGAAATATTCCATGTGCCTACAGCGGCTCAATTATAAGTTTATCAAGCGACGAGACTACTTTTTTTGCGAAAATAACATAAATAACGACTTTATTAGACTATTCCATTACTTCCTTATGGGCGCATGCACGAGACTAGATGAGGACGTTCTCATTCGACTACTTCTTGTTACCGGCTACTCACCGCTTAGGAGTATTACCGCCACCTACCGTATAAGATGATGTGACTGATATAGCTGGAGCGCGATCATCATCTTATACGGTAGGTGGCGGTAATACTCCTAAGTGGTGAGCAGCCGGTAACAAGAAGCAGTCAAATGAGAACGTCCTCGTCTCAGTTCTCGCGCATGCGCCCATAAGGAAGTAATGGAATAGTCTAATAAAGTCGTTATTTATGTTATTTTCGCAAAAAAAGTAGTCTCGTCGCTTGATAAACTTATAATTGAGCCGCTGTAGGCACATGGAATATTTCAACATTTTATTTATTGACTTTATGGGCCGTCAAGTGCTGGTCCCTTAGGCAGTCTATGGAGGAGTGAGACAGCTCTCAGATCTGAATCAAAAATATCTTCATTTGTGTTCCGAAGATGAACGAAGGTCTTACGGGTTAGAACAGCATGGGGGTGAGTAATTAATGACTTAATTTTCATTTTTGGGTGAACTAACCCTTTAAGTATGTGTTCTGAGTTTGTCACACCACAGAAAAACGTGTTATTAGCCACCCAACCAAATTTGAATGATAAAAAAGCCGCCAAGTACATAAAATAAAAAATCTTGAAAAAATGAGCAGTTACCTTTGTTCTCAAATGCTGGGGGCATGTCCGCTGGCTGCGTGGAAACCACGCCCACTCGAAAGCTGTCGATGGTGATATTAGCTGATACTGCTTTCGGGACGGGAGAATAAACGCTGAGGCGGGAGAGAGATCGCGCTGAGATCGTTTGGGCCCCGTTCCCAACAGCTGATTATCAGTGAATCCCAGTTGTCTCTGAGGAAAGTTTGTAAAACGAGCCTGTGTAAAATGATCATTACAGAGGCGGGTGTTGGCGGTGATCCGTAGCTCTTCATCAAGGTTGGCTCTCAAAAACCTCTTCTTGATGTGATCGTTTTTAAGGAATTTAAGGAATTTGTACAAGATTCGTATCCAGGTAGTAGCCTATGCATTTCTGTGTTGAAGGCATAGCTAGCTAGAAAACTGTAGGCTCAGCTGTAGTAACTAATTGTACTGACAGTCACTCGCGATTGAGCTGTGAATGCGAATGTGCTTTGGGGAGTGTTACTGTGTGTAAGGGGAGAGATCAGACTCTGTGCGTCATCAAATAGGGGTGTGTCCAGGAGCTCTTGGGCTCCAGTGCGTCATTCGAGCTCTGTTTTAGCCCCACCCAAACAATCCGTAAAATTGCAATGGTGAAAAACTGTTTAACGTTCTAACTCCATGTTTCAGTACTTCACAGTTCACAGTATTTGTAATATGTTTTAGCAATACATATGCAACATTTATAATGTGTTTAGAACTTTTTTGTAGAATTGCCTTTACAGGGACTTTAAAGTCACATGTTATGAGACAGAATGTCACATTTATGAGAAACAAAGTCAATTTTAGAATCACATTGTGAATTAATAGAATCACATTATGAGATATAAAGTCGCAATTTTGAGAGAGTCACAATTGTGTGATAAGAAGAAACATTGAGAAACAAAATTGTCATCGTGACTTATATGATATAAAGTTGTATTTGTTTGATACTTATAAATTCTGAGTCACATTATGAAATTAAAAATATAAGATTTTAAATTGCAATTATGAGAAATTCACAATTGTGAGATCTGAAGTCACACAGCACAATTTAAAACCACATTGTGATTTGCACTTGAAGTAACATTGTGAGATGTAAAGTCACACTGTGAAATATAATATCAAAACAATGTCGCAATTTTGAGATTTAAAGCCACATTTTAATTAAATAAAAATAAAAACTTTTTAAGGCAGAAACTGCCTTCCTTATGATACATTGGCTAAAACATTGAGAAGCAAAAGAAACAGTAATATAAACTTGAGAATTCCTTGGAGTGCATACAGCATATACCATGTTACTGCTGTACAGAGAGATACAGAACATCAGAAAGAGAGAGGAAGTAGGTGCAAAAGTCAGCCTGTGAGACTCCCTGGGTTCGAGTCGACAGCTCTGTAGGTGCTGTCTTTGCACGTCAACTGAAATATGCGAGGAAGAGTAGATGTTCTAGGAGCTGAATGTTAACATCATGTTTGAATTAGATCATTTCAAACCTTCCATCCAGACTTGGATCGTGGCCTTTGGAGTAGGACTGTCCTTGGATAAGTTTTTTTTTTTTTTTATTTAATTGGACCGGGCAGCTGGCAGAACCTGAGTGGTTTTCGTGTTCTTTCGGCTGCAGACATATCGGTTGAGTCGGAGGAGGTGGTTGTATTTTGAATGGCGTCAAAATTCTCCTTCACGATTTCATTTTGGGTCTCTCTCTCTCTAGCTCTTGCTCGCATGCTCTCACACAGCCTCTCTTGCTTTCCCATTTCCCAGTTTTAGTGTGATGTGTGAACTTGAAAATTGCTGCTATTTATCAGCATTATCTGCTATATTTAGCATCATTACAGACGAGCACTTAGTGTAGGAACACTGTTGATCACAAACCCTCTTTTCCATGCAGACTCTCTCTCTTCTCTTTAGTCTCTCTTTTAGCTTAGTCAACAGCTTCTTTTCTACTGTTCAAACCTGTAATTCGAAAGCCTGTGATGCTAAATACTGACTCTTTACTAGTGCTGGGCGGTTTGACCAAAAATTGATATCACGTTTTTTTTTTCAAAATCATAACGGTTTTTCGGTTTATGACGTTTTTTTTTTTTTCATGCATAGTCAGGTGTTCAATGCATTTTCTACTGGTTAAGAGAGGAATTACTGCAGTAAATTGACTTAGGATGGTCTATTTTACTGTCACTGGTGAATATTGTAGAATAATTCCACACTAGTAATACAGGTTTGCATGGCCCCAGAAAATTATGCTGTTATAAGAGCCATTCATGATTCTAATGAAGTGAGGAATCAAAATGCAAAGACAACTGCAGTCAAAATACAGAACTTTTTTTTTAAATACACAATTAAAACAACTTGGAATACTTTTGCTAGTTCAAGTACAAATCCAGGAACATTACGTACATTCAAGTAAATATAAAAGGAAATCTTGTCTTGCATTGCTTTTGAGGTCTATTAAAAAAATTAAAACAAAATTATGCAACTTGCATTAGTTATTCCTTCAAAAGTATTGCTTCGAAACCAGAACAAACATAAAACAAATATAAAGTGCTAACTTACTTGGCACACAGGATTATCCTGTATAATGGAAACAATATTTGGTCTCGACTTTTCTTTAGCTTACCCTGTGTTACATGCTGATGTGGAGGGCGTGAATCCGCGGCTGACTTTAACTTAATACATTCTTGATGTTCCAAGACATGTTTGCGACTAAGGCGCTGGAGCAAATTGCTTGTGTTGCCGGGTCATTCTCCCCAGTGGAAGAATTCTAGCCCGACTGCACTTACATAAAATGGTTGTTTGGTCGACGTCGGATTTTTGGAAAACAAAAAACCTCCAAACAGACCCGGTCCTCTTTTTGGCACAAGTTCTTCCTCGGTGTCATCACTGTCATGTTGTACTTATTCTTCAGCATCCATCGTCCATGTAACGTAACAGAGCGCTGCTGTTTGTTTACCCTTGTCGGTGCTTAGTAGTGCAATGGGTAAAGAGTCCGTCTGAAACAGTGTCGTGCACTCTATGGTCGCGCAGCGTAACGGTCGTTCCGAACGTTGTGTAATTAAATAAACCGGTATGGCGGTTTATTCAAAATCGTGACTGAAAATATAAACCGGTTTTCGGTTCTAACCGGTTTACCGCCCAGCACTACTCTTTACTCTTTAACAAAAATTCCTACATTTTGATTTGGTCGCAAATGAAGTAGCTTGGCTAACGTCAGACCACGTCTCATTGACATTGGTCTGGTAACCTCATGTTCACTTTCTCGTATTTAAGGCGTGGTTTACGAATGTCCAGAGTAGTTAATTGGGTGCTACGAATATCTATCAAAGGCACCTGTATCGTAGCTCATAGCCAATCGTTTCAATTATACCAGATGACGTATATAGAGCCAAAGAGATTAGACGAGGAAGAAGACGATGGGTCAGAGATTTATTTGCGTTCTGAAACTATTTAGAACGATATCTAAGTCTTCATCGAAAGGTAACTTCACGACTGCTGCCATGCTTGATCCATATAAACAAACTGCTTCGGTGTGTTGTATAGATGTTGTCATCGTCTTGCTGCTCCCTCCCCGTTCTGTGATTGGTTCCCTAGATGAGGCGGAAATTTGGTCCATGGTATCCTGAACTACTTAGCAATGTGAAAAAAAATGTGCTGCAAAAAGGCAGTATGGGGAAACCCAGGCTAAAAATAAAGTCTAATTACTGCCATTCTTTTTTACATGTGTGATTAAGAAAAAAGTATTCACTTAGAGAGCAGTGCAACGATGGGTAATTAACATTTGCCAAAATGAGGAGGATGATATATGCCTTTGAATGACCTCACCAGCTCCTCCACATTTAATTAGCTGATGCCAGCAAATGATTGTAAGCATGCATGCGGTCTAATCTGGGCGTTAATCCCATAAAGCCTCATTGACATGCAGGCATTTGATGATACAAGATTGCCTTTCATGATAGCGTTGTCACCTGCTGACTTAAGTGAGGGTGAACATACTTTCATATACAAAATAAAGACGCCTGTATCACTTATTTATAAAACACTTTCCCACTCATTTCCCCAACATACTCAATGGCGTGCAACTAACCACTAACCATAAACTAACCTTGAACAACACATTTGTTTCTGTATTTGTTCATTTTAGTGTTGTTAATTGTTTATTCATGTTACTGTATGTCACAGTCAGTGCATTAACTAATGATAACAAATACAACTTTTTTAAAAATTAAAAAATGATGTAAGTGCAGTTCATCATTAATGTTAACTTATTTAACTATGAACCTTATTGTAAAGTGTTACTGATTCATGATAGCTAACACTTTCATACATATGATATATACATTGAAATTTACAACATCAACAAAGCTAAAAATTTATTTTCCGTAATTACCTTCTTTATTCTCACTGTTTTGTTTGGTAAGTAAATAATAAGTAAAGTAAATAATAAGTAAATTATATTTAGTATCATAATTTCCCTATTTTGATTTGATGTCTCAGCAAACAAATTTAGGTTCCCAGAACGTTAAGGTTAAGGAAACGTTCCCGGAACATTCTCCTCAAGGCCCGTATACTCGGGACGAATATGAGCGTGCATCATTCGTCAGTGTTTTTGCGTTCACACCTAAGCGATTTTCGCTGTACGATGAGCCGAGTGAACATGCAAATTCATTCCCTGACATTAGATGGTGCCAATTTGCTCTGCAATACCACTCCATAACAGTTCTCTATCAAGATGTTTGTAGTCCCTGTCACGTTTGTCATATAGTTCTTTATGTTCTAGCACCAACGAGTCCAGCAACTCTACATTCATCTTACCTTGCATCTTCCTCGTCTTATTTCTTCCTGGCTGTGTAGACGGTGATGCTATTTGGCACATATCTTCTTCGTCGTTGCAGATGTGTGCTCGGCATCGGAAGACTCGTTTTGTGTTTAAGCGCCCCAAGTTGTGTTTTACTGTAACTTCAGAAGCTCCAAACACGTGAGGAAAAGCGCCAATCTCATTGGTCTGAGAGTTTTTGGCGCAGCGCATTAAACAAAAAAAAAAAAAAACGAACCTGAGGCGTTTTTTTTTTAAATTACGCTTTTATGTGTGCCGTTTTACGTGCCGGTGTGCACACTCACATTGGCGCCCATTGTTTAGTATCACGAGGCGTTAAAACGCTGGCGAATAATGCGAAGTGAAATTTGTTCCGGTGTGAACAGGCCTTTACGTTATAAAAATGGAAACTAAAAATAACCTACATGGAACGTTCCTATTACGTTCTTGTTTGGTTCCCAAAAAATAACTTCATGGGACCATTCAGGAACATTAGGGGAACGTTCTGTGTTTGCTGGGGTGTTATGCATTCTAATTTTATTAACATATTTTCTTAGAATGAAAAGGAAAGAAAGAATAAAAACAACAACAACAAAAAAATGTTTAGTGAACTTTTTTGGTCCCTTTGCCCATGCCCCCTACATGCTCACACACCACTTGCATTCACATCGAGGCAAAAGTAAGCAAAAATGTCCATCATCAGCGTCCGGCAGATATTTTTCTGATTTTTCATTTTCTGATTTTTTTTTTTTTTTTGTGTGTATCCCAGTCAAACCCAGTCGAAATGCGAAATGATGTTATCATCTCTCCAGGTCTATCATTGGCCTGGAAATTGTATTTAAACATCATAAACTGAAGGGAAAAAAAATATTCAAAGAGGTGATAATCAGAGCATTCAATCAG
The DNA here is from genome assembly GCA_030378365.1 of Hybognathus amarus. Taxonomy (NCBI): domain Eukaryota; kingdom Metazoa; phylum Chordata; class Actinopteri; order Cypriniformes; family Leuciscidae; genus Hybognathus; species Hybognathus amarus. The sequence goes on from JAQIUQ010002032.1 coordinate 179,381, forward strand.
AGCTGCAATTTCAGCCTCTTGTCCAATGAAGCGACAGCCGCTTCACTTTGTAATGGAGGGCCATAATGAATTAAGATTCATCGCTGGATAAATTGCCGTGAATAGTCTTCAAAAGGTCTCCGAGATGAGATATAAGCTGTCGTCTCTGGCCACCTGCTAACATTCCCGGCTCACGGAAAAGCGCCAGTGATTCACTTGGGATTGCAGGCATTATGGAGGTCCAAACCAATAACTGCTTAGAGTTCACACATTTCTATGAAATGAGTTTATGGTAGCAGAGAAATAAAGGCAGGGGAGATAGATTGTGAAAGAGAGGGAGGAGGAGAAGAGCGAGTGAGTATCTGTTTTACTTTTAGCTGACTTCTACCCACACAAGCCATGCGGTAATGATCATAAATACTTGTTTTATGCACACAGTAGTTTATATCGCTCTGTCCACATAGATCGCCTTCACTGCTCGGGCTGACTCAACGAAAGAATCCATATTCAAACAAATCCATATTCAGCAGCAAAATTGATGGTTTAATTAGCTCTGAAGGTCTCCTTTATTATACTGCTTTGCAAGTGATATGGTAAAAGAAGGCTCCAAGGAGAAAGCACATCTTTGTGTGAAGTTCAAAGCTTCGAATGGCACATAAAAACAGGATGAAACCACATAAACCGTGCCCGGTCTGTCTGACGCACCAATGAGAAGCTCCAAGCCGCCTGTCTTCTCAGGAGAATGTTTTGTTTATTCTGATTTCATGTTTGTATGTGGTGTGAACCCTGTGAGAAGCAGCATATGCGAGCAATGTCAAGCTTGCTTGGATGGAAAGCTAAATGGTATTTGTTGCAGCCGACGTTGTTAGACACCGTTTTAAAAAAATGCTGATTGTATTTACGTGACAGGTGCACAGCTCCAAAACCTATTCATTTCCTGGGGCAATTGTTTCTTTGAACGATCTGCGTGTTGACGTTAACCTTGTTTGTTGTCTCACTGTGAATCATATTATTGGGCTTTAAAAAATAGTCACAGTGAATTGCAAATATTAAAGAAGAGCAAGAGACATGATATAACGTATGTCTATGTGATAATTAGTTTTTGTCAACAATTGAGTTTAAAAGCACCAGCACTCCCATGACGAGTCACACTCACTTGTGTTTGGGATGGAAAGCTGTAATATGAGACCTGGAAGGATATGGGTCATGTTGCTTTACATGATACACTGCCATGAGATTTGATCAAGTGTTGATGTTTTCATTTAGAGCTGTGATAATTATTTCACACGTTCAAATGTGCGAATATTTCACGTCTATTTTACCCAAATACACTATTTAACCCTAAAACCGTATTCTGGACAAATGTGTGCAAAATATAGTTTTTTTTTTTTTTTAATACTTCCCTTGATCTGAGCGGTATAAGACTTGGCTACTTTTCCTAAGTTTGCCTCCTGAACAGATTTTTTTTTTTTCCTACAATGTTAAGTGGTTAAAAGTGACAGTGACAGAAAAGTCACTTCATCTTTAGGTTTTAGCTCTAAGAACCTATTGGAATGATGTTTTAATGTAGTTAAAAAAAACTACATAAAAATAAGCATAATTTACATTATTTACTGAAAATATGGTACTTTTTGAAGTAAATAAATTAAAAAATACCCCCAAATTAAAAGAAAAACACCATAAATGGATAGACAAAACTTTATCGAAGACAGTGATATAACATTTATAATAAATACAAATTAGGATCACAACTGAGTCCTCTGTGCCCACATTTGTCCACAATTACAGCATTAAGAGCTATAAAGTTTTTCTATTTTGATATCTTAATCACATTGATCACACAATCTCATATTTATCGATTTACCACATTATTAATAAGAATATAGTGTCCTCCAGTAATGCATTGTGCTCATATCAAAAGTACATGATCGTTTGGTAATATAAGCTAATTGGCCTTTGTCTAGGACAAGTACAATTTGAAATACTGTAGATGGTATCAGTCATTTCATTAATGGGAAATAATGCCATTAAGCTTTAATCATCATAGTGTTTATGCAAAACACCCTGATGAAGGCCTAATGCTCAAACCGTTCATCTTAATTAGCTTCAGTAAATGGCATTTACGTGCAACTTGAGTGTTTTGACATGCATGCTCTATCTTGAACTAACGTTTCATCCATTTTACACAGTCAGAAACAATGAACATCTTATAATCAGAGCTGAAACACCTGGTAGTTTGTGCCGGAGAGTGAAGAGCGGTATTGTGTATGCATTTGATTGCTTTTAAGTGGGACTAATTCAAAGAACAGGGTGAAATGCAGTGGCTTTTCTGAAAAGTTGGACAAGCAACTGTTTGAAAACCCTTCGGTAGAGTTGGTACACAACAACATATACAATACCTTTTGAAAACATTTTTTATTGGCATGAGAAAGACTTAAAAGTGCTTTGAAGGCATCTACTGCAAGTATTTTCTAGAACAAACCACAGTGTGTGTTTCCACACTTATGTTGTTCATTCTCAAAGAGGTAAAATGTCTGTCATCCTGTCACCTTCCTCATTGTCATTCAGTAGACACATTTCACATCTAATCGCTCTTCTTAATATCTGCCTTATTAATAGCAGGGAATTAATTTCACCAGCAAAAATATTAAATTAAAATCTTTAGCTTTTTTTATATATACATCTTACCATGTAAAATGTACTTAATGATTATTCAACAATGGAAATAACCTGTCAGTACAATACAGTTCATTTAACTGCCTTTCAATCTATTCAATTCTGGTTGGTATAATTTCAAAAACTGTATGATTGACTTCTTTGCTTCACAGGACGTCAATGTAGTGCTTTGCTGCTGTTTTTGCATCTCATTATAGCCTAGGAAAAGATTGTTCATTACAGAGTCAAATCCTGTAAAGAATATAAGGGAAAACAAATTAGACTTTGTAGTGTGTGTGCTCACCACTGGTAGACTGTTAGATTTGTGTACATCATATAAATTTAATGCATTTATGGATGTGTTCACACTATTCAAATTATTCCAAAGCTTTTATATGGATTTTAAGCATGCAGAATTTCTTTTTCAAGTCAAGTCATCTTCATTTATATAGCGCTTTGGAAATATATATAACACAATGTATTTCCAAAGCAGCTTAGATTCTTCTTAGATGTAGATTCTTCAGACACTGCAGCGGTCGTGATATGATATCACACTATGCAGCGTTTAAAAAAAAAAAAAAAAACATGAATTCAACATATAACAAATAGTAACACTCAAAATGTAAAAATATACAGTCTACTCGAATGTACTGAAAAATATCTTTCTTTTAATTCAGCCTGAGAGGTCAGGCCATGACTCATTGATCTTCTACTAGTCACATGTCTTTACATGATGCAAATTTGCTGGTCAGAGTTCACCAAACTTGAACTTTGCAATGCAGCGAAATGCAAAACTTTTTCTGCATGGCATTTCTGGTTTGACGCATTCGCATGTGTTTGAATGGAATGAAAAGTGCAGTGTGACAGCCCCTTTTGTAATGTAAATACATTCACCTGTTGTCCAATTAGTTACCTCATTACCTCTCCTTGTGTATTTAAGCCATTAGTCCTCCTCAGTGTTTTGTCTTGCTTGAACATTGAATGTCAGTCTTAATAATTCCTGTTTCTGTATTCTGCTGAGTATCTGTTTAAAGTCTATTGAATTCTATATCGTTGTGTTTACTGACCAGCAAAATGTAACAGGAGAACACTGCATTCCAGCAGTTTCAAATTTCCTCAGGCATAGTGTATTTTTACAGTATTGTCTACAGCCGGGGTGCCAAATCCTGTTCCTGGAGATCTAAGGCTACGTTCACACTGCAGGCTAAAACAACCTAATTCCCCTATTAATTTTTTTGCCCCTATGCGACCTGTATCTGATCTTTTCATAACAGTCTGAATACACAGATCCGATCTTTTCAAATGCGACCCAGGCCACTTGGGTATGTGGTCCAAATCCGATATATATCCGATCTTTTGAAATGCGACTGCAATCTGAACGGCCAGGTCACATATATCCGTCACGCATGTCATTGCACGCACCTGAAGCTTGCCAATACACTCCAACACGTTTCTGCACTGTTATGGGCCGCGCAGACGGTGTCTCTTCCCGTGACGGAGTTGATCAGAGGCGCTCACAAACATAATCAAAGGTGGATCTGGTCATTCGGAAGTTACGGATGAATTCTGCATCAGTTAAGCCACTCACATCAGTATCCCACCACTCCTGGCTGCGACTCGCACCCACACGTTTCTCTGTTTAATTTTCTTCTTAAAACGAGAAGATTGCAAGTGTGCTGTCTCTGTTGTGAAAATAACTTTAATATTAGCTAAACGAGCTCCACTGTAAGACATCCATTTAGCTACTTCTGCAAACAAGTGACGTCGTTGACCGCTGAGTACTCTTCTTGCACATGCGGGTAACTTCTGGGTCATTTCACGTTCACACAGGAGATCACAAAAGGTCGCATTTAATTGGAAATGTGAACGGCCTTGCAAAAAAATCAATTTTTTTTTCAAAAAATCTGAATTGACTATATGCACGTTAGCATATGCTACTTCCGGCTGCGAAACCGATAGGGGGTGTCTAGTTTCCGGTAGCCTGATGGACGCATAGAGGATGTATATTTCTCCAGATGTCTTGGACATCTCTGCTGAATATTACAGTCGATGCTCGATGGTGTTCATCACCTGGCTAGTGGTTTTTCTCCAGCTCCACAGAGCAAGAGAGAGATGGGGTTTAAATATTACATCTCTCAGTATTTGCATAATTTTGAAGGTAACGTTAAGTCACAACAACATTCAAGCTACATGAATTTGCGTGTGTATGACACTAGACAATTCGTATTTTCCCTTTTTGTGTGTGCTATCAACATTCATAATCGCTTTTCAGCGTGTTTATGAATGCCGTTGACTTAACGTTATTACTGTATATATAAAAATATGACCTACCTCAAACCTACCAGTCACTGGGGTTAATAGCATATAGCGATGAGTCTTCCCCTACCGTCCTAGGAAAAAATATATGATCCCCAGATGTAGATCTAGATTTTGTTTCGTTTCACTTGGACATTTGACGGCATAGACATACACGCATACACGCGGGGATAGCTGTATGTTTACGCAAAAGTCATGATGTCATGTTGCCATGATACGTGCTCAAGCTGCTATCTGGTAACGTTAACTGTTTTTATAAAAGTCGAAATCATGCGTTAGAGTAGACAGGTCTCCCTTGCAAAATAGGTTGTAACCCCAAGGGCTTCTCCTGGTTAAAGGGTATATATAATAATAATAATAAATAATAATTAGTAGCATAAAAACTTCCATCTAGTTGTCATGGATACGCAACGCTCCACTCTGTAAAGCGACTGCTTGGCTACTTTTCACAATGCAGCAGCGCCTGGCTCCACCCAAATATGTGTAAAAACTGTGTTGATTGACTTGACTATGAACAAACGAACATAGTTTTAGATAAATGTATTTAGATTTATTGCTAAGCTTTAGATAGCCGGTCCACTCATAGATATCTATGGGTCCACTGATGTAAACGACGGCAACCGGAACCGAAGTACCCAACATCCGCCATCAAGCCGGAAGTTAGCATTTTTCTTGTGCACAGAGCGAATTGAGCATTAAGCCCTGCAGTGTGAAGGTAGCCTAACTTCCTGCAGAGTTCAGCTCCAACCCTGATTAAACACACCTGAAGCAGCTAATTAAGATCTTCAGGAGCACTTGATAATTGACCTATGGCTAAGCCCTGCCCCCTCCACTCACTCGGACAAACAGTCAACATTCGGGGACAGGCGCTATGGCAGCTGTCACAGTAAGAGACATTTCACAGAATGCAATTGATGATTTTCGGAGACAGAAAGATTATATATCACCTCGAAGTCACCTAAAGGGCCTTAACGATCATTGGCGGGTTATATTAATAATTTTATTGTTAAGAAGGTCGATGAAAAGCTTCAGTTCCAGGAAAGAATTTACAGGTCACAGTGTAAACGTGATAAACCGCGTATCGTTGCCATCACAGTTTGGTGCTACAGTATTTACATGAATCATTCAGCACAACATCGTTAACATTTGTTATCTCAGTTACAGATACGCTAATGAAGCTAAGTGGCATGATGTACAACGCAGCTAGGACCTGAACGTTAACGTTTTCTAACATTACACTAGAGATGTTAAAGATAACATTCAAATACGTTGTTGACTTAACTTAGAACAGATGTAGACATCCTTGTTTGTGTTGTGTTGGTGTTGTGGTCTGCTGCATAGCTTAATCGCATAACTTAATCCAGAGCAGACACTTATCTCGGTTGAGATGTGGCTTGGGAAAGAGTAAAAAAAATACACACCTGTCGCCCAGCCTCTCGGGATACCTAGTTTTGGAGTTGCGTGTACCCCATGCACACCGCTTGACAATTTTAAACTTAAAATGACAAGAAAAAAACATATTAAAACGAAAGAAAACTGACTAACAATGCATTCCAATGGACGTGGAAGCAGAGAATGTCAGAGTGTGTTGGGTTAGCTATGTGCACTGTGATTGGCTCATTGCGTTTGGGGGTGTGGCTTAGCCATAGGTCAAATACAGACAGTTGCTTTGGATCTGAACTCTGCCGGTGTGTAGATCTGCAGGAACAGGTGGATTTACTGTAATGTTATATATAAACATGATTGTTTCTCACAATACTAACATCTGATTACTGCATCTATGGTTATTTTTATTCAAAAATGTATTTTAAGCCTAATCTCAGTCCAAATTCATGGTGGTTTGTCTTGAACCTTTGCTGTCATGAAAAATGTAAATGACACTAAGCTGCAGCTTGAAATCCCCTCTTGGCCATATTTTAAATACAACTAAGTGGGCTATGATTGGAATAAATATTGTAATTTGAACACTGCTTTTATATACATTTTGCTCATATTTATTGCAATAAAAACACTTATGTAGTGTCAGTGAATGGTTCAGTTCATAAGAAAACTACAAAAGGCCCTGGTTATTAATTGTGATGATAGAGCAACATTTTATTAGTTTACATTTACAAGATGAAGATACAACATGTACAGCAGATAAAGCCATAGGAAATGTCTTTCCATTCAGAAAATGATAAAAAAAGTATTTGTGTTAATGCTGTCTTTCAACCACACATTCCTGTCTGTGAAAGCTCTAATCAAGTTCTTCATTCATAAAAGCTGCTTTACACTGAATTATTTGACTCAGAAAAGTATTGGGTTGTTTTGAAACTGTTTATAAATGTCCCACACTGAGGCTATGTTTACATAGAAACGATTCTGAAGAGAAAATACAAAAGTGATCACTTTTTATTCTGCATTTAAACAAGCTTTTTTGGTGGGACATCCGCATGCATATGGTGACGCAAAAGAGTGTGAAATTCAATGTAGTGTGCACTCTAGGCGACTAGGTGACAACGTGAAACACTGCCACACAACACCACCAAGTCCGTGTGCCTGTGTACAACCTCCACTGTCAAGCAGACTTTTGCGTTTTTTCCGTTACACGGGAACGCCGCGGTGGAGCATTTTTAAGATTTCCACTCCACTCTTTTTAAGCCCCAAAAATGTAAGGCCATGTCCACACTAATACGTTTTCGTTTGAAAACGTATATTTTTCTCTCTCGCTTTGGCCTTCCGTCCACACTGAGATGCCGTTTTAAGTCAACAAAAACGTATCGTTTGGAAAACGCTCTCCAAAGTGGATACATTTGAAAACGCCATTTTCGCGTTGTAGTGTGGACAGTGAAACCTGGAGGTATTTCAAAACGTAAGTTTAGTCATGTGATCCATGTATTACCAATAGATATTCATGTTTATCGGTATTGTGCCCGTTATGTGTTATTCATTTTTACACTTTTGCTAAAATATGTTACTTTCTATGTACTTAATATGTGCTATTCTTCATAGCACAGTACTGCAAAGATGACAGGTAATGTAGCCTACTCACATTTGCTGTCCTGCGGCAAAACAGGAGAGCAGTTACGTTTTAGACCAAACATATGGTGACTGAATGCGACCTGGACGCATCCGTGATGGTGAGATATTTTGCTAAATAAAATTATCCCGTTATTATGCGAACGTAACATTACATTTCACGCATGCGCAGTAAAGTGAATTTAGAAGTTTCTCATCCACACTGAAACGTCGGAAAACGCCTGAAAACGCTAGTGTGGACGGAGAGTGTTTTTAAACGAAAACCCGTTTTCAAATCTATCCGGATTAATGTAGACGTAGCCTAAAAGAAAGGCACTTCCGATAAAATATTTTTACGTTAGCGTTCTCGTGTAAACAGGCCCTGAAATGACTCTCCAGGAAAATATTAGCTCATAATTTCAATTAGAAATGTTTATAAAATAACTCGTGTCAGGTAAAGCCAAAGAATACTGAGAAATGAAAACTTCAAATTTAACCCTTGCAAACATCGTTATTTAAAAAAAAAATCATGTTTTTGAAAAGTCTCATGCTCACCAAGGCTGCATTTATTTGATTCGGAAATGCAGTAAAACACAATTTCTCAGGATAGCCAATTATGTTCAAAAGAACTGTTCTTATTTGAAATAGAAACCTTTAGTAACATTAAATATGCATTTACTGTATCTCAAATTGATAAAGTATTGATTATATATATAAAAAAGGTCTGGTGGTTGGTGTGTAGACCATTGGGTCTCCAACCCTGCTCCTAGAGAGCTACAGTCCTGCAGATTTTAGCTCCAACCCCAATCAAAACGGTTCTATTACGTTTATGTCTGAAAATCCTGTCACTTGCTCTAGTCTTACTTGATCAAATATCACACTAATTTTTCATGCACAACATCACTAATTTCTATAAATCCTACGCAAACAACATCCATCTCATCATTTAACACAACTATTCAACCATATAATGTGAGTTTCATTAACTCACCATTGTTCCTATTTGCAGGAGTAGGCAGGAATTTGTGAATAAATCCATTCTTCACAAATTCCAAAATAACACTGAAATTTGAAATGCCCATGGCAAATCCTGATTGGTCAGATGCCATGGTGTCACTATCTGTGACGTAGTCTGATGTCAGTTGATTAGCTGGGCGATATCCATGTGCATATTTGAGTTCACGGAGAGGCATCTAAACTCCATTGTGAAAGATTAAGTTACCAAATGGTTCTTCACTGTTCCAAAGGTGTGGCAGGTCTAATAATTATTTTTAGTATAAATATATGGCTGCCATCCCAAAGGATATGGTGTTCAGAACCAGGGCTGCTGAGGGTGAACAGAGGGGTCACAAGTTTGTTTTGTTTATGTGGTGCTTCTGAGCAAAGCACTTTACCTAAAATTGGTCCTGAAGGAATGTTTATGCAATTGGCTTACTGTCACTTTGAATAAAACTTTCCGCAAAATGACAAATTTAATTTAAGCTGGTACAAGCGTGGGCGGATGGTTGTCTGAGTCTTGGGGCCAAATACGAAGATTAAAGAGGGAAACATTAAGACACTGCTCTTTATGTTACAACATCAATTGTAACAGCTTTACATCAAGCTCTGGTTTTCCAAGAACAATAAATGAAGAGAAACATCTTGAGTCCTAAAGTATGTGATTGCATCGCTGTTGGCGATAGGCAGGTCTCAGTACCCATATGTGACCTGCTCCATCATTTTGACTTGGCAATCCATTTTCTACTAAAACATTGTTGAGATGCAATTATACTAAATTTTTTGGTTCGAGCAGCGTTTTGAGAGTGCTGATATAGCAGTCCATCAGCACTGGGATTTTCTGTATGTATCATATCTGCAAGTTGCATTGAGTTAAGTTTAACTTTAAGTATTAACTTTTATTTTTTGAACTGTTGCATAAAAACTATATTGCATAATAATGCTACATTGTTACTCTAATATTTGTGGATGGAGCCAAACTGTTGTTGCTAGTTCAAATGAAGTTTTCAAATTAGTAATGAGGCTCTTGAACGTCAAGTAAGATGTTTAATTGACAATGTTTTTTTTATGTCTGGAACACTGATTTTTGCAGTTTTGTGCAATAACCAGTTTTAATCCTCTGGGCCCTTTTTGGTCTGTTTTCTCTAGTTTTACATTTGGGCTTATAAACTGTATGTAATGGAGATGGAACACTGTGTTTGGTATCTATGGAATCAGAAGACCCTAAGCTAACATAAGCATGCATGTTATGTGTTTATAAAGGAAGTATGAGTGAAACATTTACTATATACTAGAGAATATCAAAAACGGAAATTTGACTTTTGTCATTTTTTTCTGAAAATCTCTCATCACACAACAATAGTGAACAGTTTTTCAAAGACTTTGCTTGACAGACATGTGTAACTGTTACATAAAATATGTAAATAACAATGAAAAATTTAATTTTATTTACAAATAGTCCCAGGTGTTTTTCTTAGGAATGCTTAGAATTTTCCAATCAATGCTTTCTCCTTTTCACTCTCCAGTAATTGTTCCAGAGTCTGTTCCACCATAAATCGTTTAATGCTTGCCATCATAAAAGAGCTAAAATAATAAATAATGCTATAATTATATATATATATATATATATATATATATATATATATATATATATATATATATATATATATATAATTATTAGCATTATTTATTATTTTAGCTCTTTTATGATGGCAAGCATTAAACGATTTATGGTGGAACAGACTACTAAATATATATATATATATATATATATATATATATATATATATATATATATATATATATATATATATGAAGAGTTCAGATGCAAAAGCCTCTAAATGCGATTTTGACATTTTCTTCTAAAATGACCATTTTTATCAATCTAGTATATTTAAGTTCAGTAATTTCACTTAAATGACAATTAATAGGTAATCTTCATTGAATATATATATATATATAAGTCTTCTGTCTCTCTCTCATAAATCTCAGCGTGCTCTCGCTCCATAAAGCCTTTTTTATACTCGACGCCTCCGTTCGCTTTCTGTTGTCTCCTCCACTCGACGCTGTTTGCTCATATCCCTTTCTATAATAGTACCAACCCTTGCAAGGCTACAGAGTCCTCTGATTTGCGAGAATACATCATAGTAACCTTCCCCTGATTGGCTAAGGAAAAAATTTCTCCATCAAGAATTTTTCCATTGGTTGTTACTTGTGAATCTGTCAAACAACATTGATTTCATTGGCCTTTGGTGTTATGTATTCAAGCCGGGTATCTCCCATAGGTATCTTTGGAGTATCTGGCTATCACTGTTTTCAGCGGAATCTGAGGAAGACGGCAGAAAAGACCGCACCTCTCTATCATGAATAGTTTTTAAGTTAAGTGAATGTACAAATTTGTACACAGAAATGTAAAAATATGTCATTTTGGGCGGTCCCACCCAATCGGTCCTCAGGGGTTGAAAAGACAAGATATTCTCTTCACTCACGCCTGAAACAGTCTGTCAGACCACAATAAAGAGCGTCAAGTTTTGCTGTTGTTTTTTTTTTTTTTTTTTTTTTTCCACTCAGTTGTGAGCCCTGCTTTATTGGTTGGGTGAACATTTTCATAATTTCAAGAATGGCAGTATAGATTTGAAAGATATTTTGCCGATTGTTCCCTATTGCCGACTGGGCCATTGTCAGTGGTGAAGAAACCATGACAGATTTGTCCTTGTCTCTACAAATTTAAGCAAAGCGTTACACAGTGGGAATTACAGCACTGTTGCTTCCGAACAATCCACAAAACAATCTTCTGTAACCATTGGTCCAAACCCCAAAGCTAGGCTCTCATTCTCCCTCTCCCTCTGTAATCTCAGGATAAATGCTGGTGTGTTCACTACAGGAGGCAAAAAAGATAGCTAAAGAGAGTATTCATTTCCAGCAAGGTCTGGATAGAAAATGTCATTGCAATTCAGAATCCCACAAAGAAACGTCTTTGCCTGGCATATTCACAGTAATTTAGTCTGAGCTCGCCATTGATGAGCTGCAAGTTTTCCCGCCTGCAGACTGCCACATCCTACAGGGCCCTTCAGGATATTTATGTTCACAATGTTTGGTGTGGTCACGTAGATGCATTTGGTACTTACAGTTGTCAGAATCTGATTATAATGGTCTCTTCACAAAGGAACATAAGATTTCAAAGATTTCCATGAGACTTTTATAAAATCCATTGATTTGATTTTATACTTTTCATCAGACTGACTTAAAAGGCTTTATGTGTGGACAAGCCCTCCAGATGGATTTGGCTATTCATTTATGAGCATTCTCAACAAATATTTACTCGGCTGAAATAACCCTCTATCTGATGCTAAGGATATAAATAATGTAAAATGTTTTGCCCATAGTAAAGTTTTCTCAATGCAAATAAACACCATGGTGCATCAAGAACTGAGCCAATGATCGCTAGGGATGGTTGCGCTCAACGGAATGCTTTACACACGTGTATGAACACACAGTAGTCTTAGGGAGTCACATTGTCTGGGTGGACTCCCCTATGTTTTCCATTCATCTGCCGACTGCCATCCGTCAGTCTTGACATATTCAATTAGGTGCAGTGATTGTACTTAAACAGACCTTGAAAGGTTTGTTTTCCCCCAGCGGATGTCAAGGATAATTGCGTGAGTGCCGTGAGGAGCTTCATGCGAATTGATGAGCGTCCCACGTACGGATCTACAATGTTTTTTTCTTCTGAAGCTACAGATATCCATGTACAGTGTGCAGAGGAAGTTGTGTACACTGGCCGCGCTAACACATAGTGTCTTTAATTGAGTGTGGCAGGCAGATATTTGCTGACAGAGGCGGTAAGCTGGAGCGTAACACAAGTGTCCTGCAGCCGTCACGGCAGACTGTGTATTGTCTAGTGCTCCACTGTGTGTAATCATAGCTGTGGTTGTTTTTTCCTCACTGCCGTGGGGTCCTTCATACTGCGAAAGGCCTGTCCGGTCTGGCCAATAGACCGTGATCAGCATCTCTCCCACTCGCAAAGTCACACAGCGGGACTGAATGGAGCGTTAAGAAACATTGCCAAAATAGATGGCTAAGCTGAGGTTGCGGTGGTGACACTGTTACAAATTCTCTATTCTCTCATTCTCTCTCTTTGTTTGCCTCTCTAGCTTGTTTTTGTCTGTTTTTCTTTGTGTAAGGGATAGTTTTTTTTTCTGTTTCCACAGTAATCGCTTTCTGAACAACTGCATTTGTAGATGCACCCCCCTTTTTTAATGTCATGCCACAAGTATTTTGATTTTAAGAGGGCAAGTCAATGTAAAAATAGTATTTTAAAAACGCATGTACCCTAAGAAACCAGTGCAGTCTCATCACAAGACGTCATATAACTGACGTCTTGGGATGTCTTTTGACCGTACGTCAATATCCGCCTTTTAGGGTACCCTTAAACGTCGGTTAGATGACGTTATTGGATCCTAACTCTACCCCAGTCCCCAGTCACCTAACTGACGTTAAAGGTATAAGGCTGTACAGTTGTATGATGTCCCAGGATCGTCATCTAACCGACGTTTAAGGGTACCCTAAAAGGCAGATATTGACGTATGGTCAAAAGATGTCCCAAGACGTCAGTTATGACTTCTTGGGATGAGACTGTGTTTAAGAAATGCACCTATTTGGAGTTAGATTATTCAGAAACTGGCATAATTAAACAGGGTGTCCTTAAGACCAATTTGTTTGAGGCAAAGTTGCGGTCATATTTACTGTTGTCCAGCTTACTTTTTTTATTTTTATTTTTGTGGGTGAAATCTATTCATTTCTCTAGGGTTGTGTGATGTTGAAAGATCTCCCAATGCACATTTCAGAACTGGATCTCCACAGATCCTCTAGCCTGACTTTGTCATAGACATATTCTAGTCAGAATGTGAGTCTGATACTGCTCCATAGAGAGCCTTAGTCCCCCCCCTTCTGGTTCGACCACCGTGGGACCTTATTTCGGAAAATATTGTATGGTAGTCAATGGCGAAAGACAAAAAATATTTTGATCTCGTTTGAATTGTGCCCTGAGTTACACACATGATGTTTGTCAATTTAAAAGATACATTTTAAAGTAAAGAAAGTTGCAGTTTGATGTAAAACCGTTGAGGTATAAGACTGTGAAAATACATAATTACAAAGACTACAAACCCCAAAGGCGCACATTTTGCTCTCAATGAATGAAGATAACTTTACTGAGGCTAATATATGTCATTGTTTCTATAGTCTTACGTTATAATCGGTAACGTTACGCCGTCATGCCTGAGTGTTTTGTATCAGACTGCACACAGCGTATCTTGCTCGTTGTTTCGCTTCCTGGGAGATGTAGTTCATTGAGCGATTTTCACATAAAACTAAATGTTACTCTTCTGTTTTATGACAAACTGCGACGTTTTTGACTTTCAGAATTATCTTTTAAATTGGCAAACATCATATGTGTAATTCAGGGCACAGTTCAGACGGAATAAAAAGATAAGTTGTCTCTCACCATTGACTACCACACATATTTTTCCAAAATAAGGTCCCATGAGCCTGAAGCGGAGGGGCGGGACTTAGGTTCTCTATAGGGCTTATGAGGCGTGTCTGCACTCAATTGGATTGACCTACAACCAATCTGGGGTGCGTTTCCTAAAAGCATTGTTAGCCAACTATGGCTAACATCGCAAGTTCCGTCGTTATCAGCATAGTTCAACGAATCAGGTTCCTGAAACATCGTTCAACGAACATTCACAAACAGCATTGCAAAGTTGTGTGGTTTTAACGACAGCTCTCGACCTGTGGTTAGAGGAATCATTTCTATATTGCATGACATTTGGACGTAATAAATCCTTATCTTGAGCAAAATAAGCAAGCTGACATTCAGTACAACTGGTGTCTTTTATTTAGAATACATACAAATGTAATTTACGTCTTTTAGTTTGTCAAAAGTTTTGAAGTACCACGTTTGAAGAGTACCCATGTGCCAATGTGCTCTACTATGTAAGAAAAAGCCAAATATTGAGTCTGGTAATAAAGCAAAAGAACTGAGAACAATTAGAAATATTCCTCAGATGACATGTCTGTAATTTATATAAAACAAATCTAGCGTTAATTGGATTTCAAACAGTTTCATTAAAAGTAGTTATTACTCCACCACGTGTGAAACCAACGATACTTTGCGACAGTGGGTTTCGGGAAACAGTCGTGACGAGCTAGTTGATTTTTCTAACGATGCATCGTACTATGGTAGTGAATCAGCAAACTACGTCGTTGTACGGGAAACGCACCCCAGAGCGACACAGTAAGTGACGTATGTTGAGCAACACATAACTGCACACACGCTGGAAGAAGACTTTTACTTGTTTTACTTGGTCCTCCATGAGTGCGACCAAAGGAGAAACCACAATGACCACAGGGTTTTCATTGTGTCCCATCTTCTTTGCGACCATCGGAGCCAATTGATAAATTAAACTTTGCCGAATCCCGTAGGAAGAAAGGCAAACACATCTTTTCTATCAACAAATGCTTTGATTGCAGTTCTCTGTTCGTCTTTTAAAATGAATGCGCTGTCGATTTATTGTACAACAGACGCTTATGTTCCTGCACATTATTAAGATAGTGTTAATGGGTCGACAAAAATGAGAAAAGATTTCTTCATTTATTTATGCATTTTAGTTATGTTTTAAGTTGAGTTATGTTTTGTTTTAGCTATGATTAAATCACTAATTTAACACATTTATTAAATGGGATATTACTGTTATTTCTGCTTTTTAAAGAAAATGAGATTAGTCAGGATTATTCTATTGACAGCCCAAGTGTTTAAAAGCAAGTATACAGATAACATTCATCTCTCACAAAATATGCATGTCTTTTTATACATAAAAATGTATCTATAAAGGGGATTTGTCTTATTAGGAGGCCCTTAGTATCAAAAAGTTTAAAAACCTCTGGATTAGGTGGTTAATTGTTTGGGCAGCCCACCAACTAGTCGAGTTTAAAATTTCCATCTCCATCTCCGTCTTTTTTTTTTTTTTTTTTTTTCATAGTAATCTTCTGATGCATAAAACAAATTGTTACGAACATGCTAACTAACATGTGTACCACTTTGCAACCTGCACAAGGTAGCTCGCGTAATGCTCTGTGTAACTGTACAATATCTTTCCAGGCTATTTGATGCGACATTTCATCCGATTGCCTGTCACCCTGCACATTACGGAGAATATGTTTTTTTTTTTTTTTTTTTTTTTTTTTACGCCATTCTTATCTGTGTCTTGCCATTGCGGATTATTTTTTAATTATGTCATAATCCCCCATAAAGGAGATTTGATTGGGGCGTAACAGGCAGATGTGACCTCATTACTTACGGGACACACGCCCTGCAGTCTTTCTCTGTTATCATGGAGATGACACAACGGTGACATGATTATGGCACGCGAGCTTTACTGAGATGCTAACAGAGTTTTATACCCCAGGGCTTTATTTGGCAGTCTCTCGCCTCACATCTAACTGTCTCTTGTGTGTACAGTGCCAAATGTTGCTTTTTGACAGCACCACATGTAATATTTCACGCCTGCTTTGGATTCTTGCCTGCTTGTCGTGCAGGTCAGAGTTTGCTCAAAAAAAAGAAGAGGAAAATTAGACAAGCATTTGGTTGGAATCCTTTTTTTTTTCAGAAATTAATTCAGTTTTCAACAGATGTTTATGAGACTTGGCACTGAACAGGATCTTCATGGGCTGTTGGCAGTGATTAAGACAAATTCCAATTTTCAGCTGCTGAATATTTTGCAAGGACGTTGCTGGCGTGCACAGTATATTTTATGATCTTGGAT
The DNA here is from genome assembly GCA_030378365.1 of Hybognathus amarus. Lineage (NCBI taxonomy): Eukaryota > Metazoa > Chordata > Actinopteri > Cypriniformes > Leuciscidae > Hybognathus > Hybognathus amarus. Next base: position 196,150 of record JAQIUQ010002032.1, read on the forward strand.
ATTTAGGGTGTTTATAAGGGTTAAATTGCACCTAAATTTCAGCAGTCAAAATAAACTAAGAAATTGTTGGCAGTTTGTCTTTTTATCATTCAGCACACATTCTTGTCTTCATTTAGCAAGTGTACTCACTCCAAAAACCTATAAAGTTACTTACATTAAGTAGGGATGCACCATATGTATTAGTTTTCAGTTGTTAATAGATATTTTGTATTTATTTATCTCTGGCAGGTATTAGATATTATTATTATTATTCATGCTCATTTCCCTCTTTTTTACACTGTAAGTATTAGCACTATTAAATGTTATATTTAACAAATCTGATGTTTACATCATATCTTGCTACAGCAATACAACCATAATGTAATGTTCCTGTATATTTCTTCAAATGTTTTCCACTTGTGGCATCCCATTACAGTTGGCACAAATCATTCTTAAAACAATGACGGATCTTCAAGTTACACTCTAAGTGAAACAAACTAATTTATAGACTGAGAGAAAATAACAAATAAGCATTTACATCACTGACTGTGCACTGAGCACTCCTTGAATATTAAATTGGATATAAATGTAAATTTGAATGCAAACCATATTATCAAAGCGCTTCGTTAGATGCCTTTCCTAAGGTGTAAAGTAAACAACTTTGCAGATGAGAAATGATAAATAAGCGCTGTGGAGGGAAATTTCCATGTTGTTCCAGGGGAGGAAAAAAAGGACTTAGGTTTAAATGTGGTGATTATAACTGCAGTTACATAATTGTATTTATTTATTTTACAGTGCTTTAAGGAGAGTGAAAATGAATTGCAAGTTAATGGGTGTAAAATAAACCCACAATGCAATGTGGTGTGAAAGAGGTTGCTTTTTCCTGTCTAATGAACTTGGCTGGTCGCCTTCCCATTTAAAGGGATTTAAATCCAGGAAAAGTGAATGTCTTGCTTCCCCATCCTTTACAACATATCGGCTAATAAAATAGTTGCAGTTTACACTGACAAAGGATTGCTTTGTGTGGTTAGATTAATTTTTTGATATGTTTTAGCTTACATCAAGGGCAACCAAGATGTAGGTGTCTGTTTCCGCAGGCGTTTCAATTTTGATATTGTTAGGTCAAACCTTTCGTGTCTATCAGTCATATAATGGAGGTATATGGTCACCACCTCAAAGAGCATGCACAGAGAAGTCCAAATTAAACATGATTTAATGACTCGTTAATTTAAGTACACATTGATGGCCTAAGACATGAAACGAGCGGTTTGTGTGAGAAAACGAACAGTATTTATATCGTTTTTACCTCTTGTAACCACAGCTAAGTCCAACAGCTGATCTGAGGGCACGGGGGCTTTGTGGCTATGGTAACAAGAGGTAAAAACAATATAAATACTGTTCGTTTTCTCACACAAACCGTTCGTTTTGTGTCTTAGGGTGTACGACATTTACGAGTCAGTGAAATCATGTTTATTTGGACTTCTGTGCATGCTCTTTGAGGTGGTGACCATAGACCTGCATTATATGACTCAAAGACAAGAACGATTTGACCTAAAAATATAAAAAAATGAAAATACTGTGGAAACAAAGACACCGACATCTTGGATGCCCTTAAGGTAAGCTAAAACATATCAAAAATTAATTTTAAAGCGAACTATCCCAAATGCTTAGCTACGTGAGGGCACTACAGAAACTGTCTGGCATCCTAAAAATATGTATTACTACTGTACACTGTCTCTCTGTCTTTCTCATTTCTCTGTCTCTCCTCTCCCTCATGACCCCCCCCCCCCCCACACACACACACATTCATCTGCTGCTTTATTCATTAATCATCTATTTTTTATTTTATTTATTTTTTTACACTCTCCCCACACGCTCCCCACTATTGATATTAAGCATACAAGTCCATATGTTTTGTCGGTTTTTACTTCCTTAAGTAGCCATGGACTCAAAGGTTGAAAAATGAATATGTTAATGTTAGAGCAGCCCTCTAAAGACCCGTGACCCTGGATTATTCCTACACCTTACTGACTTGTGTTACCCGCCTATATCTCAGAATTAATATTTATAGGTGCAGTTGTTTTGACTTTTGCAAAAATCTTCCTAGAAAATTTTAAAGGCTTAAAGCTTCAATATTTTCATCTCAGAGCTGCCAATCTATAAAAGATGACAATCTATAAACTTTCACTCTGCTATAACAGAAATACAAGTTTTTGATAAACCCTTCTTAAAATCGCCTCTAACGACAGCAACTTTAAATGTATCTCTATAAATAAAGGACTCTATCGACCACTCTTTAAAAACCAGCATGTATTATATATATATATATATATATATATATATATATATATATTTATATATATATATTTTTTTTTTTTTTACATGCAACTTCGCATGAACACCGTAACCCCCAGTGGCCTCTTGGGGGTCCTCCTGACACCTCAGTTTGAATATCTTTGATTATATATACACTACCGGTCAAATGTTTAAGATTTTTTGGTAAGATTTTTTATGTTTTTAAAAGAAGTCTCTTCTGCTCACCAAGGCTGCAATTTTTTGATTAAAAATACACAAAAAACACAGTAATATTGTGAAATATTATGAAAATTTAAAATGATTTTTTTATGTTAATATATATTAAAATGTAATTTATTCCTCTGAAAAAAAAGCTAAATTTTCAGCATCATTACTCCAGTCTTCAGTGTCACATGATCCTTCACAAATCACTCTAATATGATTATTTTATGCTCCAAAAACATGTATGATTATTATCCATGTTGAAAACTGTTTTTTACATTTTTATTTCAGGATTCTTTGATGAATAGAAAGTTCAAAGAACAGCATTTATTTAATTAGAATCTTTTCTAATATTATACATGTCTTTACTGTAACTTTTGATCAATGTAACTCATCCTTGATGAATAGAAGTATTGATTTCTTATTTATTTCCCCCAAAAATAAAATACAAATTCTTACTGACCCCAAACTTTTTAAAGGGTAGTGTTTAATGTTACAAAAGCTTTCCATTTCAGATAAAAGCTGTTCTTTTAAACTTTCTATTCATCAATGAATCCTGAAATAAAAATGTAAAACAACTGTTTTTCAACATGGATAATAATCATACATGTTTTTGGAGCATAAAATCATCATATTAAAGTGATTTGTGAAGGATCATGTGACACTGAAGACTGGAGTAATGATGCTGAAAATTCAGCTTTTTTTCAGAGGAAAAAATTACATTTTAATATATATTAACATAAAAAAGTCATTTTAAATTGTCATAATATTTCACAATATTACTGTGTTCTTTGTGTATTTTTTATTAAAAAATTGCAGCCTTGGTGAGCAGAAGAAACTTCCTTTAAAAACATAAAAAATCTTATATATCTATATATATATCTATATATATATCTATATATATATATATATATATATATATATATATATATATATATATATATATATATATATATATATATATATATATATATATATATATATATATTGTTCGTTTAAAAAGCATGCCTTAAAAAGCATACATTCAGTGTTAGTTATGTTTTGTCAGGTCTATTGTGCGTCTGCATTTTGTTGCATTATGCATTGTCACCCCGGCACCATTTATACATTTATTATGATAATGTTTTAATTAGTGTAAGATGAATGCAGCTGTTAATGACTTGACAAACATTCAGGCTTATAACCCCCTGTCAGAGTGAACAATGTTTTATTGAGGTTTTTCACAAATAGATTGATCCTCACAGCTCTATCACATCCGATACATCCCCCTTGTTCCTCTCTGTGTGCAGGGGAGGGGAAACGGACGACTGCTGGAAAGCTAGCACCCCTCTCTATGGGAATATTTGGCTAGTTTTGAAAGGTCAGGCACTCTGGCTCTAGCACCAGCCACGACAACTCTCTGCTGACCTGGCCTCCTCCTCTAAACCGCTTGACTTTCCACTTAGTGCCTCATGCTCTGAATGCTCTTCTCGCCTGAAGAACAAAGATTCATTCTGCTTTCTTGGAGGTGTTGATTGCAGCTTGCTACATTCTGCTTTCCAGATGACTTCTATTTGTCCTGTTCCAGCTCCGTCTGTTGGCTTGGCTATGTTTGGAGCTACTTGATAATTAAGTCATTATTTAGAAAGACAGTCCAATTTTGGATTTCGTTTTAATAGCCTTTTATAAAAAAATATAACCCTTTCGGTTGTAGATAAAAAAAGCGTGTTGTTTAGACTTTGGACTTAATGTCTTGTTTTCCGTTGTTGTTGTTTTGTGCTTTTTTTATCAACAGTGTTGTTCTTAGAGTCTATTTGAGTCTTTTAATGTAATCCTCCGTCTCCAGGACTCGAAAGCCCAAAATTAATGTTTGCGCTCATCCCTCGCTTGTTTATCAGCAGAGCGGAACAATGGGATTTCAAGGTGCTCTGTCAATGGAATTTGTATTGCTGGTTTATTTTCTGTTTGTTTTGAGTCTGTCTTATGCTATATTGAAGACAAAGGACTTTATTGGATGTGCAACGCTGCATCCAGCGCTAGTTATTGTCTCTTGGAGTAGTGGGAGCTATACACTAGATTTCTCAGCTGAGAGTTCTGTGAGTACGTTTTGTGCAGACTGTTTGTAGTTATGTGTTGTGAAAGAACATTAGCTACTGCCGTGAAGTGTGCCAGGCCTGGAGTTTGAGCTACTGTCTTAAGCCTTTGCTGGTGGAGTGAACCTGAGCTGATTTAGATCAATAGTTCTAGTTTAAAGTTGTTTTGAGACGGTTGGTGCTGGCAAATATGACTTTTTCTTTCAGCATTCCAAATTTCAGGTGCGCCAGATTACAAGGAATAGATCGTTTCAAAGCAAACTGACTACACAAACCCTTGAAGTTTGCTGTAAAGAGGACCTATTATGCTTTTTCCTCTTCAACTCTCTTTAGTTTATGTTGCTGTTTTTAGGGATGCAACCAATACCATCTTTTTCAGAATTGATTCAATCCGATACCAAAAATTCCGAGTATCGAACGATACCGATACCGCTCCGATACCAGCAGGTTTTTTTTTTTTTGGTTACACTTTATTTTGATAGTCACTTGAGACATTCTACTACCTATAAGTGTAACTTTTCAACTACATGTCAACTAACTGTAATTAGAGTAGTAGTAGGCTGTAGTAGACTTTCAGTAGACTGTTAGGTTAGGGTTAGGTGTTAGGGTTCTGAGACCAAGTTGAGTTGTAGTTGCTAAGTTACTTAGTCAGTTGAATGTCTGTTGGAGGACCAACAAAATAAAGTGTTAGCAGATATTTAGCTGAAAATCTACTAATACTCTAATGATAGTTAATTTACATGGAGCTGCAAAGTTACTTATAGTTAGTTGAATGTCTAAAGTGGACTATCGAAATAAAGTGTTACTTTTTTAAAATCAAGTAGAATTTCTTTAACTCTGTGTGTTGAACTTATAATCACTCTTTGTGTGTCAAACACAATCTAGTTATCTTCTAGTTAGGGATGCACCGATATGTGTGACTCTGTTTTATGTGGCAATTTTCTAAGAAAAACAATGAGTTAGGGGTGGGCGATATGGCAAAAATATCATATCACAATTTTTTTAGGAAAATCACGATCACGATTTTTTATCACGATTCTTTTCCAAGTTGGTTTTAATATTTTGCACGTGGCTGTTCAGTACAGCCAAACTAATGTCCCTATGTTAAAAACAAAGCCTTAGGTAACAAAAGAAAAAAGAAACGCAAACATTTAGGCCAGTGGCGAAGATAAAAATCTTTGTCATTATTTTCTTTGTTATTAAAAAAATAAGACAAGATCAACATTACACAAATTAATATTCAAATTAAATAAATAGTGCTTTATTTTTTTCAGATGCAGTAGGTGTATTTAGCATTAGCATTGAAGAAAGTAATTAAATTAACAAATATTAAATTAAAACACTACATAGACTTCACTGAATAAATTATTGATTCTTATTAAAGCTACTATTAAAGTTCTCAGTCAGTGAGTGATTTTCTCCTTGTGTTTTTTTGTTTGTTTTATTAACACTAAAGGGAAAGTTCCCTCAAAAATTAAAATGGTCTTAATTTACTCTCTCAAAATGTTTTAAACCCGAATAAGTTTCTTTCTTCTGTTGAAAATAAAAGTTATTTTGAATATTGTGGGTAACCGAACAGTTGCTGGTCCCCCTATAGTTTTTTATAGGTTCTCAACTGGAAGTTAATGGGGACCAAGCAACTGTTTGGTTACCCACATTAAAAAAAATCGTCTTTTGTGTTCAGAACAAAAAAGAAATTAATACAGGTTTGGAACAACATTAGAGTGAGTAAATAATGACAGATTTTTTTTCTTTTTTTTTTTGAACTATCCCTTTAAGGACAAGCGGCAGTACTATTCATCCTGTCGCTTTTAGACCAGCACGCGACGCGTTTAATATAGACGGATATTACACCAGATATTCTCTCAAATGTTTGCTTTCACTTTAGACATAGCCTGTTTATGTAAACATTGTGTGTATTTAAAAGTATTTGCATAATAAGACTCGAAAGATAACTTAGTCCAGTAGTCCAGCACTGTTTGACAGGCTTCTAGTGCCTGTGAGCGTCGGGGGAATGCGCTCAGGAAAGCGCACGTCATCAGCACGTGAATTACATGTTTAACCGGCAAGGCTTATGCAAATAATGAACTTTTGTGAATGCAGTGTCCCGTAACTGTTACCTATTCATTAACGCGTGATGTGTAGGCTACGTCGCTCTGAGGCGCCAGAACTGAACTGATAGTATGCACTGTAACACGATACTACGATATTTCTTCAAAAGCAGATCGTGGAGACATTTTAATCGTCCACGATTAAAAATCGTCATATCGCACACCCCTACAATGAGTGTAATGAACATATCAGCATCTTTATTTTTAACAAATTAAATAAACTTTAACCAATAAACTGAGAGTGGTTGAACGTCAACAACAATGAATAGGGTAAGCATCTCTGTTATTTTATTGCTCTTGGGGTATCTTTTGACATTTTCTCTTGCCTTGCTAAGGTTTGCTGCAAAGTTTGTTGCAGAGTGCTACTGCTAATGGCATACTTTTGTGTTTCAATTTCAGATGTTTTATCAAGTTACTTATAGTATATGTACTGGCTTTTGTACCTCCTTCTCAATAATAATGCAGATTAATGCATATTTCACTCAATATTGCACGTGAAAATTCTGTCAGTTACGTCACGTGAGGTATCGGCCTTTGGTATCGGGGTATTTTTACGAGTCGAGTCAAGTACATGAGCTTGAGTATCGGCCCCGATACGATACTGGTATCGGTATTGGTGCATCCCTACTTCTAGTTATATCTAATCTAGCTGGCACTTTGAGATTTTGTTGAGATGTAAACTGCACCATAAATATATATTTTTTTAATAATTATTATTATTTTAAGTGTATAACATCGTCATGACCACATTACCACCTCGGCATGATTTTTCTACTAATTCAACGGCCCGTCACCAATTATACCTTACATAATAGATATCAATGTTGAATATTAAGGCCATTTTTAAACTATTTATATTTTGTATCTGGTCAGCATATTAAAGCAATATCATTTGAGAAATTCTGCTCTGAATAACCTAAAAATTAAATAACTGTCTTAGTAAAATAGTGTTGAGCTGATCTGTGATTTGCACTACAAGGCATGTAATTCAGTTGTATAGCCCTGTCAGTGCACATTACTGTGTCTCACCGCCACAACAATGCCTAAACTGTGCAAATTGTTGTTTGCGTGAGACGTCACCTTTTCAAACAAATAGAATCTCACCAAATGAAAAATTGATTCCAAAGCAGATTGCTTTTAATGGACAGATAATGGGGTTCCACTCAAGCTGTCTGCTTGATGCTTTGAAGCTTCAAATACTTGAAATGGCTTATAATTTTAAATGAATTACTATTGAAATGGCACGGCTTGTTTATGTGTCTGTTTCCAACCCCCCATCCTCTCGGTGACTTTGCTCGTGTTCCGTTTTTCCTGTCTGGTAGAAAAAGCTTTCAATATTGAATTTAGCACATACGTGTACATCAAACAAAAATGTGGTGAAATGAAGTGCAATGCACATTGCACAGGATACCAGAGGTATGTAAGTGCCTGAAAGTGACATAACACATAAGTATACCTTTTTTTATTTCTTTATTTGAAGTGAAAGGGTTTTTCGGTTGTATTTTATGACCAGACAGTAAAGGGCACATTGTAAGAAAAGAATATGAAAGAAAGTGAACATAAAGGTCACAGGTTCTAGTTCAATGTTCCTCAATCAATAGGTCTGTACCGGTATACAAACATGACGATATATCATGGTATGAACAGGCACTTACAATTGTCATATTGTGTACATTTGGTTATCTAAGGTATTTGGGGTGGGGACAGAGAATATCACCTGCGCATCAGCAACTTATATGAACTTGACTGCTTAGGCTACATCTACATTAATCTGGTAACATTTGAAAACTGCATTTTTGTTTAAAAACGCTCTCTGTCTGCGCTACCGTTTTCAGGGGTTTTTCCGACGTTTCAGTGTTGATGAGAAACTTATGAAAAATGCCTGAAACTGCTAAATTCACTCTACTGCTCACTGAGATGAGACAGATGGAAAATAAATAAAAAAGTTATCGCTCAATTCTTCTGACAGGGTAATTTTATTTAGCAAAGTAACTGATGCGTCCAGGTCGCATTCAGTCACCACATGTTTGGTCTAAACCACAACTGCTCTCATATATTGACACAGGAAAGCAAATCTGAGTACATTTTCTTTTCATCTTTGACTGTGATATGAAGAGTGTGCAAAGTAGCATAGCCTATTTTACCAACATTGTGAAAGTGAATAGCACATAACAGGCACAATACCGATATAAACATGAATATCTATTGGTACAATACGCGTCACATGACTAAACTTACATCATTGTTTTTTAATACCTCTGTTTTAACAGTCCACACTACAATGTGAAATGGTGTTTTTAAATGTATCCACTTTGGAGAGTGTTTTCATTAATAAAAACACCATCTCAGTCTCGCAAGATGCGTTTTCAAATGGACAAGGCCTTAGACTCTCAAATTGCTTCACACGTACAGCAGAGAAAATGACGGTGACAGAGACTGTTATCTCTAATCTGTATCCTCCATCGAAAAAGAGGTTAAAATTTGCCGAATGTGAATTCCTTGGATATAAAAAAATTAAACGCCTGGTTGTCCTCAAGGATAGATATCCATTTGTTTACACTTCATTTCGATAGTCACTTTAGACATTCTACTAATTGTAAGTAACTTTTCAACTACGTGTCAACTAAGGCCCTGTCCCAAATGGCATACTCCGGACTTGTGGACTTCCTCAGAGTCCACACTTCGGTTACATCATGAAGTGCAGACCTATAGTGCCCTTAGCGCGAGTCTTCGAGGGCGCATTGAGAGGTATTTTTGGGACAGACTCGATCGTGACGCCGGAAACAGGAAGATGGTCTGGTTGTTGCATAGACAGTCGAAGTACAAAAACAGGATTTATTTTATTTTCTCAAATCTTATGTCCATGTGAACTACGCAGCCTGCTTTTAAAGTTCTGTAATTGTATATGCCACCTGGGCATTACAATAGATGTCATGGTTATGTAAATGATAAAAAAAGTTGTACATAATAATACATAATGTTCAATTTTAACACAAAAAGAAAATGAGTTTAAGAAAAATCTATAGGTTTCAATATTCATAATACGTTTATGACTCAGTAAAGCCAATACATTCAGCTCTATTTATGTAATGAATCATATAATGCGTTCGTATTATTTAACATGCTTTTATTATGTTTGACATATCAACCACTGGTCTCTAAAGGTTGAATAGACTGTAAGTAACAACTGGTAAAATGTACGCATGTCATAAAAACCATAATGATACTTACATCCTTTAATATTCTATCTTTACAATCCGTGAGCGAAATCTCCTCCCATCTGTTGTCTGATTGGCCTTTCGCAAGGATTCCTGGGTAGTTAAAGTGCGTGGAGCCTGCATCTGTGCGGGCTTCGCGGAAGACCGCTTCAAGGGTACAAAGGGGGCGCTGCTGAGCACACTTCAGAGCATTAAAATGCCAAATGGGACAGCCTACGGACTCGTGAGACTCGGCGAGCACGCGCAATTTAAGTCCACGAGACCCAAGTCCACGTGAAGTGCGCGATTTGGGACAGGGCCTAACTCTCATTAGAGTATTAGTATATTATAGTAGACTGTTAGGTTATGGTTAGGTGTTAGGCTTTGAGTTAGGAGAATAAATTTACTTGTAGTCGCCAAGTTACTTATAGTCAGTTGAATGTCTGTTGGGGGACCAACAAAATAAAGTGTTGGCAGATATTAAGCTGACAGTCTACTAATACACTAATGACAGTTAGTTGACATGTAGTTGAAAAGTTACTTAGTTAGTAGAATGTCTAAAGTGGACTATTGAAATAAAGTGTTACCATCCATTTAAAAAAAATGTTCACTCAACATGGCTGCAAAAGCAGCAAACACATCAAACATACGGTAATAACATATTTGCTGAACTCCATCCCTCTATATGTGCGATAAATGTGTCCTGTGTAACTTAAGGCCGAGTGATTTCCGTTATATAGAGGGAATCAAGGAATCTAGTCATGAAAATGGATTTTATAGTAGTTACGGATGAATTAATAAATCAAAAGTAGAGCTGTTCAATAAATCAAATTGTGAAAGTCTGTGACGATAAAAAAACTCATATCGTTAAAACTCTAGTTAAGATATACAAATAGATCACTAAAATGCTAAGTGAATAATAAAATGCAAGTCGTCATCTAATCATGCATTGCAAGATTAGCAATGTAAATTGGCATATGAACTTAAATGCTTCTCATATCTCTTTCTTATCACGTTCATGTTCTGTTCGCCTGCCTGTTTGAGCTCTCATTACTCTCCTTAGTAACTGATTGATTAGTTATTCTGTTCAGCTGTGTCCTGATTAGTTCTCTTTGTATTCCTCTTGTATTTATGCCCTGACTTTTCATTTTGTTTCTTTGTCCATTCTTCTCAATGTAAAGTAAGTGGCAGTGTATGCTCTTCCCTGAGTTTTGCTGTTGGATTTACAGTATTTACGATTGTTCACCCTAGAACGTCAATCATCATGCGTTTAGTTCAATGCAGCCATTCTGTGACATTGCAGGTTGTGCGTCTAATAAAACTCTTCAGTAAATGCATATCATAGGTCACACTATGTGCTTATTAATCTTAATTTGCGTAAGTGTACAATATAATTCTTGAATAAAAGCACTGCTGTGGCTGTTCATTGATTGAATGTTTCTTTAGTTTTAATAACTGTCCCCATATGTACAGTATAAGTGTTCATCAAACAGCACTCACTGCCATCTTACAAATGCCATTATTGAGCTCGGCTGACATTAAGGGGGCTTTATATGGCAGGGGAAAACCAATGTTTTAACATGATGTGAAAATCAAATGGGTGAAATTTACAAGGTCATTATCCTCCAGCCCATCATATTGGGCTTTAAACGTCTTTCACTCCTCCAGTCACAATGTCTGTCTGACTTCTTTGCTTTCGCCTCATCTCAATCTAATATCAATATTCTAGTGGCAGCTGTTCTTCTCCATTTTGAAACCTATCTAGATCATGTCTTTTTTTCTGAAATGTTGGTCACTATTGTGAACATAGAAGGATGGGCAGTAAAAATAAATCCTCTGCAGAATGACCTGTCCATCATTTGTATCTCATTCTCCTCCTGTTCCCATGGTGCTCTATCACCTCCTGTCACTTGCTTTCATCATTAAATTTGAATGTTGACAGCACATTTATTTTTTGTAGCACTTCCTTGTATGCCACAGATGATCCATGTTGAAAGGTTGTTCAGAGGTGAAGAATGTTTAGTCTGAGGTTAGTCTGTTACATCTGAATAAATGAATTATTGTTGTGGCAAAAAAAAAAAAACATTATTTTTAGGATTAAGTATCAAGTTAGTGTTAAACCTAACACATTTATTTCTGTGAAATCTTTAGATGGAATTTGTGCTTGTGCTGTCTTTAAAAGTAAATGCCACTTTTATCTAAAGGGACAGTGAAGAATATATATATATATATTAAATGACAAACTACAATAATAGGTAATCTTCATTGCCATTTAAGTGAAATTACTGAACTTAAATATACAAGCTTGATAAGAATGGTCATTTAGAAGAAAATTTCAAATGGCTCGCGCGAATTAACGGTCTTTTTTGTCCTAGCAAACTTTGTAGTTTTTTCACATACTTTGCAACAGGACGCGGCATGCGTCCTGATATCCATTTCAGCGTCTTCGCGCTCGTCATCCACTCAAAGCCGGCTCCGCGAGCCCAAACGAGTGTGTGCGGCGTGCCTGATGTTTTGTTTCCGGTCTAGCTAGATCCGCTTGCGCTTTGGTCGAAGAAGCAACGTAACGTCCTCCGCGCGCGAAAGCAATTGAAATGAATGGGTTTCAGAGCGCAGCGCGGAGGCAGTTTTGTGCCGCACACACTCGCTTCAGCTTGCAAGCCGGCCAAATGTAGCGTTATGTTTTGAGTGGATGACGAGCAGTAGACGCCGGAAATGAATGCGCAATGAGATTACTGAATGTAAAGTTTACTTTTAAAAAGTTGCCAAATTGTCCCATTGACAAGACCAAAGCGATCTGTATGTTTTGTCATTATGAACTGAGCTATCATCATCGCAGCACGTCCAGCCTGAAACACCACTTGATGATGGCCAAGCAAACACACACACAAACACAGATGATGCTAAATTCTCCACCCCCTCGTCAATATCAGGACCTCGTCAGTATTTCTTTCACCCTTTTATTGATGGACAGTGTTGCATTGTGTGAGAGATTATTTAGGCTATATATGTTAGAGTGAAATTGAACACTATTCCAATGTTATTTTCAATAATAATAATTAAAAAAACATTTGCACTAAACAAGCCAATCCACTTTTCCATGTTGATAAGAGCATTAAAATGAGAAAAAAATGTAACAAAAAGAAATCAAAAGACATTAAGAATAGATAAAAATGTGCGATTAATCGCAAGTTAACTATGACATTAATGCGATTAATCGCGATTAAATATTTTAATCGTTTGACAGCTATATATATATATATATATATATATATATATATATATATATATATATATATATATATATATATATATATATATATATATATATATATATATATATGAATATATATATATATATATATATATATATATATATATATATATATATATATATATATATATATATATATATATATATATAGATGTTTAGAATGCAAAAGCCTCTTAATGACATTTGAAATTTATAAAATTACCATTTATTATATCAAGCTTGTATATTTTATATGTTCAGTAATTTCACATTTAATATGTATATATATATACAATAATAGGTAATCTTCATATGCCATTTAAGTGAAATTACTAAACTTAAATATACAAGCTTGATATAGAATGGTCATATCAGAAGAAAATTTCATAATGGCACTTAGAGGCTTTTGCATATATAAACTCTTCATATATATATATATATATATATATATATATATATATATATATATATATATATATATATATATATATATATATATAATTATATATATATATATATATATTATATATATATATATATATATATATATATATTAGGGCTGTGCAAAAGTTAATTGCGATAATCGCATCCAAAATAAAAGTCTGTGCTTACATAATATATTTGTGTGTGCTGTATATAATTATTTTGTGTATATAAATACCTATGCATGCATGTATATATTTAAGAGTTATTTGCGCTTAAATTCTGTATATATATATATATATATATATATATATATATATATATATATATATATATATATATATATATATATATATATAAAAATACATAATCTATATTATATAAATAAAAATAATTTATATATGAATAACACATTTTCATAAATATATACATGCATGTGTGTGTGTATTTATATATACAAAATAATTATATACAGCACACACAAATATATTATGTAAACACAGACTTTTATTTTGGATGCGAATTTTTGCACAGCCCTAATATATATATATATATATATATATATATATATATATATATATATATATATATATATAAATGAAAAATGTTGCATAATATAGTTTTTTTTTAAATGTTCCATCTAGATCTAGCCAAGTTTGCATCAATGAAAAAATAGCTACTGCTTGTCCTTGATGTAGACAAAAAGAAGAATGGATGTAATTGTCTGCTTTTCTTTCAAACATCCACCGCACACAATATTAATGGGCAGAGTGACATTAATTCTAGTTTACGTGTCTTGCTCGCTGTCTTTCCGCCGCAGAGAATGGAGCGTATTGTTTGGCTAGTAATCAGCGTCTGTGGTGCTTCATTGTTGCTTGACGTGCTTTCCGCACCACACCGAGATGAATGACCTTGTCTCGTTTAATAGAGCCGCATTGAGCGACTGGTGTATCTTTCAAACAAAACCTGCCTTGCATGGACGCAACCTCTCCAATAATGAGGGACCATAGCAGGCGTACGCATCCCGCCGTGTCTAGAGCGAGGCCGCATTTCCCCCTCAGTGAAAAACAAACTGACGCTGTGATGTGGGCTCTATGAGAGGACTAGAGGGAGGCTAATGGAGGGGCTTCACCTCTCCGCGCTGTCTAGCCTCAGCAACAATAGCCTGGCCAATTACCCACCTGCCCATAGATTGGCCGGTTGTGGCAGTGAGTGCATGGAAGATGTGCTGGTCACTACAATGAAGAATTCACACCTCAATTTACCTCGACAGTTATTCCTGTTGCTCTTATCCACAGGCAAACAAAGTTGCTGGATCAATAGGACCGATACCTGGTCTTTGTTCTTTGGCTGTAGCAAATGCTGTCTGGAACGCATGCTGACTGAATTATCATACACTCTACGCAGCAAACTTTGCTAGAAGAATATCAATTGCTGTCCTCGCACGTCAGTACATGCCTCATGTTTAACTGCCATCACCCGCACAATTCCTCCATTTCCTCAGAGCATCTTTGGTCAATTCGATTGTCGTCTAAGTTTTCTGACCTTTCGATGGGCCAATATGTATTATATATCTTAGCATTAAAGTTTGTGAAGTGTTTGACTTTGAAATTTGTTGAGAATGATATGAGAAGACAGCCTACTACTTATTTTAAAACAGTATTATGTACCTAAACAGAATTTGCTGTCTACTCTACCAGAGTACTCTAATCCTGTGTTAAACCCTCTAGACAGCAGGCTGTTGTGAATGTCTCTCTTTAGCCTTAAAACCCAACATAAGCTTTTCACCTCTGAGGTCTCCCAGAGACTCTGACTCATGTTCAGCTGGCAGAGGTATACAGAACAATAATAAAACTTCCTTTTATTTCCCTCCTCCTCAATTTGAGATGTTTAATGTTGCATGAACGACCTTTCCTTTAGCGACAGAAAATATTCTTGCTTCTGAGTAGAGATTTGGTTGTAATTATACCCTCAAAGACCTTGTCCTTTCATCCTTTACAATTTATTGCATTGAAAGTTCAATAGAAAATTGAATATGTATACATATATACAGTACATACATATGTACACTTCAACTACAGTATGCGAGACAAAATGAGAAAAAAAAATCCAGGAAATCACATGGTAGGATTTTTAAATAATTTATTTGTAAATTATGGTGGAAAATAAGTATTTGGTCAATAACAAAAGTTCAACTCAATACTTTGTAACATAAGCTTTGTTGGCAATGACAGAGGTCAAACGTTTTCTGTTAGTCTTCAGCAGGTTTGCACACACTGTAGCTGGTATTTTGGCTCATTCCTCCATGCAGATCTCCTCTAGAGCAGTGATTTTTTGGGCTGTCGCTGGGCAACACGGACTTTCAACTCCCTCCACAAATTTCCTATGGGGTTGAGGTCTGGAGATTGGCTAGGCCACTCCAGGACCTTGAAATGCTTTTCACGGAGCCACTCCGTTGCCCGGGCGGTGTGTTTGGCATCATTGTCATGCTGGAAGATGCAGCCACGTTTCATCTTCAAGGCTCTCACTGATGGAAGGAGGTTTTGGCTTAAAATCTCGTGATACATGGCCCCGTTCATTCTTCCCCCAACACGGATCAGTTTTCCTGTTCCCTTTGCATAAAAACAGCCCCAAAGCATGATGTTTCCTCCCCCATGCTTCACAGTAGGTATGGTGTTCTTGGGATGCAACTCTGCATTCTTCTTCTTTCAAACACGACAAGTTTAGTTTCTACCAAAAACTTCTATTTTGGTTTCATCTGACCACATGATATTCTCCCAATCCTCTTCTGGATCATCCATATGCTCTCTGGCGAACTTCAGATGGGCCTGGACATGTAATGGCTTAAGCAGGGGGACACATCTGGCACTGCAGGATTTGAGTCCCTCTCGGTGTAGTGTGTTACTTCTGGTAGCCTTTGTTACTTTGGTCCCAGCTCTCTGCAGATCATTCATCAGGTTCCTCCATGTAGTTCTGGGATTTTTGCTCACCGTTCTCATGATCATTTTGACCCCACAGGATGAGATCTTGCATGGAGCCTTAAATCGAGAGGTTATCAGTGGTCATTTTCTTACAGTTGCTCCCACAGTTGATTTTTTTCACACCAAGCTGCTTGCCTATTGAAGATTCACTCTTCCCAGCCTGGTGCAGGTCTACAATTTTCTTCCTAGTGTCCTTTGACAGTTCTTTGGTCTTGGCTATGGTTGAGTTTGGAGTGTGACTGTTGAGGCTGTTGTCTTTTATACAGAGAATGTGTTCAAACAGGTGCCAACAATATTAACACAGTCTCATCCCAATTCGTCATATAACTGACGCTTTGGGACGTCTTTCTACCATCTCGTCAATATACGACTATTTAGGGCCCCCTTAAACGTCGGTAGATGACGTCATCCCGGGTCGTCATACAACTGACGCTTTACCTTTAAGGGTCAGTTAGGTGACGAGTTGGGTTCAGGGTTAGGTTTAGGTATGGGGTAGAGTTAGGATCCCATAACGTCATCTACCGACGTCTAAGGGGGCCCTAAATAGTCGTATATTGACGGAATGGTCAAAAGACGTCCCAAAAACAAGGCATATCTCACCCCAAGGCGTCACCTAACTGACGACTTGGGGAAGCATTTAACCAAGCTTCAATATCTGACGCTTTGGGGCGCCCTCTGAGCGTCAGTCCATGACGCCCTGAGGATCGCGTGTAACTCTGACCCTACCCCAGACCTAAACTTAACGTCACGTCATCCAACTGACGCTGAAAGGAAAGCCTCAGCTCAGATGACGCTGTAGCGACGTCGTCATGAACTGACGCCAAGAGGTGCCCCAAAGCGTCAGATATTGAAGCTTGGTCAAAAGTGGTCAAAAGTGACGAGTTGGGGTGAGAATGAGTGTTGTCCCAAACGTCAGTTATATGTACGAATTGGGATGAGACTGCGCTGACAATACAGGTAACGAGTGGAGGACAGAAAAGCTTCGTAAAGAAGTTACAGGTCTGTGAGAGCCAGAAATCTTGCTGGTTTGTGGGTGACCAAATACTTATTTTCCACCATAATTTACAAATAAAATTCTTTAAAAATCCTACAATGTGTTTTCCTGGATTTTTTTTTTCTTTCTCTCATTTAGTCTCTACTAGTCGAAGTGTACCTA
Organism: Hybognathus amarus; assembly: GCA_030378365.1. Taxonomy (NCBI): domain Eukaryota; kingdom Metazoa; phylum Chordata; class Actinopteri; order Cypriniformes; family Leuciscidae; genus Hybognathus; species Hybognathus amarus. Next base: position 213,839 of record JAQIUQ010002032.1, read on the forward strand.
TGATGGAAATTATAGACCTCTTTCATTATTCTAAGTAGGAAAACTTGCTCAATCAATGGCTGACTGAAATGCTTTTTGGCCCCACTGTATATAGCACATCCTTAATGGAGAACACGTCCGTAACATTGTTTTTTCCTCCTAAATGCGAACACGAAAAATAAAATAAAATGAATATTTATGTTCTGTTGAGAGACAACCTCTTCTTAGTAGGTGGGTAGTAGCCTATTACTTTTAATTTGCGCAGTGGAATTCACAGAATTGAATTCTATGCTACCAGCCATAGTAGGAAAAAATATCTACTATGGAAGTCAATGAGACCAGAAGCTCTCTGGTTACTGATATTCTTCTAAATAGATTCGAATGGATTCGAAAACGGTAAAACTCAACTGTTTAACTCTGGGGAGTTGTAAAACTGAGCATATTTCCCCCCAAAGTGGAGTATCCCTTTAATTAAAGACTCATGGTTTAATTGGCTAGCAGCATTTTGAAGACATTTTGAAGAGTTTTGTGCCAAGTGTACTAGAGGGGTAGCATTTCAAAGTTGTCCTGACGTTGTTGGTTTTTTTTGTTGTTTGTCTATTAGTGCTGTGAATTATGAAATGTTCACCTTTTTATGTTGTTGCTTTGATGACCACACTCTGAACTAAACATGCATCCCCTCTTACATTTGAGACGTGTTTATTGCTAACAACAAAAATCATTTGCTACTGTACATTGTCAGGCATTGTTAGACAAATCCCTTGTTCTTCGTTCAGGATCCCTTTGGGTTTCCTGCACAGGCCTCATTTTCTGCTTCTCTTTACAGCAGCAATGTAATAAATAGGAATTGAGTCTAAACATTGATCTCGCTGCAAAGACGGATTTATGAACGGTTCAAGGGAGGGCGTATCTCCCCCTGAGGAAAACGGCGGTTGAGTAAACTGATGCCAACAAGCAGGGAAATAAGAGGGGCGGGTGGCTTTCTTTTATTCACACACTGGCCAACGGCAGGCTTCAAAAACACACCATATATAATGAATAAAGGCAGTGGCCACGAAGCGCTGAAGGTGTCTGTGCTTAGCGGATGTTTTATCTCTACACATGTTCTCTAGGGGCCACGGACGAATCCTGACTACAACGTCAGCAGCATTATAGGAGCCCAATAACACGCATGCAGAGACAAAGCAGCTAATTCATTCATTGTAATGAGTCCATTACGGCAAGCCTGCACTAGCTAAATCACTGCTAGCGAAAAAAAAAAAAAAGAATTGTTGAGTGATACAATGTGGCAAGATAGATAGCCCAGTAATGTATCACTTATAAAACAGGGTACTTGCGGCTTTATTGGCTTTTTTGGTTAAAAAAATAGGTTTTGCTGGCCTTCGATAAGTCATGTAAATTAATTCAAATCTTAAGTCAAGGAAATTACATTAACATTACCGTTCAAAAGTTTAGGGTCAGTAAGATTTTTGTGTGATATTGTGTCTCTAATGCTCATCAAGGCTGCATTCATTTGATTAGAAATATATATATATATATATATATATATATATATATATATATATATATATATTAAAATATAATAAAATATGTGTTGAAAATGCATATATAAAATATATTCCACTAATGTTAAAGCTACATTTTCAGCATCATTACTATAGTATTCAGTATATCATCCTAATGTGCTGATTTGGTGCTCAAATCCATGATAATATGATATTTTTTGAATATGAATAAATATAATATTCAGAATAATAGCATTTTTTTTTATTACTGACCCCAAAACTTTAAACGGTAATATACTGTCTACAACCTTTATTATTATTATTATTATTATTATTATTATTATTATTACACTCATCACTTAAAGCTGAATACCTAAGATTTTTGCATGTCCAGTTACTCGTACAGTAACATCTGTGATAACTAATTTACTTTTAAACCTGACTTTTCTTGCGGCTATTTCAGTTTAATGAAAAACAAGCATGTCATTAAACGCAACATTTATAGAAATCGAACTTTACCTCATCCATGACAACTAATTTTCGATTCCCGTCTGACTGATTTATCCACAGTGGAGTTGAAAACAACAGTTCCCATCATTCCGCGTTCCTCCACGTCGTCATCAAGCAAAGCCGTTGTTGTTGTTTTGAATGTAGCGCCCTTTAGCGACATGCCAATCTTAGGTATTGTAGCTTTAACTATTTCAAATAAATGCTTTTGTGCAAAGTCGAAGCGATGTCTGATTTGCGAGGGAGTCAGTCTGTTGAATCATTTGGTTTGATGAATTGGTTGAAAAATTTAGCAAATCAGCCTAAATGATTAATTAGCAGATCGATTTCAATTGGAATGATTTTTAAAAGTCCATAGCCAGTAATCACAAATGACTGAAAATATCACAGAAAGAAGGGAAAATGTGGACTTAGCAAGCATGATTTCAACCTATTGCTTTCTAAAGCAAAAGAAACCTGCTTGAGTAGAGAAAAAAGCATGTGGTTAATACCATTAAAATTGATTTTGATAAAATTGATCGCATTTCTACAACATCTGTAATTGATAATACACAAACATTCACAGACACACACAATGTATTTGCATCCAACAGTTTTTTGTCATACAGGGTTGATATGTTTATGCTCCTAATTAACTGTTTAACTCTTCTGGCATCTTTGAAAGGCAACATTTTCACATTGTTCTTTGTTTGTATGTGTGGGGTGTCAATTGTGTGTCTTGACCCTATTATATATTTTCTGTTTATATACAATGTTATATATTATGTCACACCCCGACAAAACCTTAGAAACTCACTTTAAAGCTCAGACTCATTTGATAGTTTGCAAAAAAGGATACCAAAGGACACCATGTCAGAACTGCAATTACTATCGTGTGTGCCTCTGCAGCTAATGATAGGGGATATTCTTTTATGTGCCTAATACCAACCACACCAATAAAACAATAGAGTTCTAAGGGAGCTCATCCAGTAACGCAGCAACAATTAAAGCAAGTGGCTCATTGGTGTGAATCTCTCGCTCAGTAAATCTGAATTGCAAAGACAATGATAATTTTAGCTCCTCCGTAGCTCTTATATCAAGGAAACAAGCTCTAATGAAGTACTGTTCAGAGAGTATCACATCTCACCGGCGTGTGATATGAAGCGAACGCTTTGGGAAGACATGCGTCTGTCTAAAAAAACTATCAAAACCTTGAATGGGGCAAATGATTCTCTACCATCTGTCTTAATGACAGACCACCAGGGAAAGAGAAAAATGAAATTTTCCACTCAGGTTGGGAAGGTAGTGGCCCAGAGCGGTCTGTCTGCAAACCATCAAAGCAGAGAATGTGCCTGCCCTTCATCATGGCTTGTCAGCCATATGCCAGCGGGATACGAAACTTTGCCTTTTCCTCATAACTGTTTATTTGTCACTTCCTTCCTCACCGCTCGGCTTGCCACGCATCAGCACCAATGATTTACGACCTCGTTTAATCAAGCACTCGTAGGACACGGAAAAGAGAGGGAGAAAACCCACCCGACACTTTCACTTCTGTGAGCCACTTACACTTACAACGGCAGCCTGGAAAAGTTTTGCGAGTCTCCTCCCCACCTCAGCTCAGTGGGATCATAGTGCAGTGGCAACTCATATTGAGGCTGTCACTTTTATTGGGGCCATTTGTTTGATGGCCAGACACCATGGGAGTTGAGAAGAACAGAGAGAGGGAGAGGCAGAGAAACAGAAAGAAAGGGCTGAATGCAACTTTTGCGCCGGCAGGTGACTTTGCCAGAGTTTAGTAGACAGTGAGGATGCGTCTGCAGGTTCCCTGAAGTGAGTTTGGCCTCTGGCCTAAAAGAACCGAACAAGAGGAGCAACCACACACACGCACACACACGCACACACATGCATTGCTGTTTGATGTCCACCAGATGAACGCCCCACATACTGTCTCCCCATCGGCTAATATACTCTTTTATTTTTCATCACAGATGTCCTGCCCTGTTTGGGTTGTTTATAATTGCATTGGGGGCCTGCAGTGAGCTCTCAATACACAAAACAGAAAACCCTCTGAGGTTCTGTAGTGGTACTATCATTAAGTTGCCAATCTTTTTGGTGCTATATTAAAAATAAATATGTTGCTGCTGCATTTCTGACACAATAAACCTTCTCTGGAGCTTACTAGAGGTGTGTAGACATCATAATTGTAAATATAGTGATGTGTCGCTGGGCTTTTGGGGAAATAAATGCTCAGTGTAAAATCAAAAGAAATGTATAATCATATTTTCAGGATTTAAGTAAAATTAATGATTGTTTTAAGACCGGTTTTATAAACTTGACAATTTCTGAAAATCCTGAAATTGTGCACACATTATAAGAAGTTGGAAATATTTTAATAAAAAAATATTTTGAAATATATTAAAATTAAAAATCAAGTCGGTGTCATTTCCAAGTTCTATTTTTATTATGCTTATCCATATTAAGGAAACCACAACTGTGGATGAATGTCAGCTGTTAAGATTGTTTGTGTGATTTGGGAAGAACAAAAAAATCAAAAAACGTAGCAGTTCTTATTTGAATTCATAAAGCAGAAAGAACAATTATAGAATATTTCAAATGAAAACTATTCCTTCTTGAAGTTAAAAATAACACCTAAACTTGAAAGTCAAAGCATGACTCTTTTCATGTACATAACTTTAATGTTGCCTGCTTCATAGCTTTCAAATAAGAAATTTACCGGTCCATCCAATTTAAACCTTCCATCAAAAACATGGCTGCTGCATCTAATGGATTTATGTTATTAGTGGTAATCCAAAGCCCATGTATTTGGTACCTCCAAAGCATCTAATCGCACAAAGTCACATGGACACACACACTCATGCACAGACACAGCAGCTGGGAAGCGGTGATTGAGTTTGTGAAGGTATTAATGCTTTGTATTTGAATAATGTGCAAACGGTCAAACAAGCTGCAGCAAACTCCTGCTGCTTCTGAAAATGAACAAACAGTAATGTGTGGAAAGATAAGATTTTCCTTTTTTTCTTTTTTTTTTTAAATGAAAAAACCTTTGCTGTTTCTTTGTGCTGTCACTGGAAGGGGTCAAATCCATTACCCACTAACCGGCAGTTAGAAAATCGTATTTTTCCATCTGTTTCATTTTTCGTTTGTGTTTACCTCAAGTTAGCATAATTAAAGATGTTTGTAGAATGTGCACATTCATATTAAATGAAAAAATATTGCCAATGTTGGATGTAAAATATATCTAAATTCAATGTGCAAATGCAACAGTTCTTGATTCTTAATTGCACTGTGTTCAATGCACTTACATTTGTATAATACAAGTTTACTTAATCTATTTGTGTTAATACAGGGCAGTGGATTTATAGTTCCTATCATGCTTTGTATCTGATCAGATCAGAAAAATAAATTAAATGTTTTTTTTTATGTTTTTGAAAACTAAAAAAATGGAAAGGCCTTTCAATGTTCTGTTATATGATGCATTCTCTTTTACTGCGCAATAGACCTTATTCAGAGCAGCGCCATGACAGGTATGAAAGTGAGGCTGTGAGGGATAGACTTACCGTGTTTGCAATGGCATCCGCTGTAAAAGCTGAATAAAGCTCCTAGATTATTTACAATTTTCCACAGCTTATATTGTCGGGAGTTTTTTGTCAATGGAAACCTTGAAAGATTTTTTTTAGTGTTTCATGAGCAGAACAATCCGAAAACACATTAAATAACAGTACAGCCCATTGAAGAGATGCAAGTCTATCCCTCACAGCCTCGCTTTCATTGTCATTAAAAATCAAAGATGGCACTGCCGTGAATAAAGGCCCGTACACACCGGGACGAATATCAGCGCGCGTTATTCGTCAGCGTTTTTCAACGCGTTTTTTTGTGTTCACACCCAAGCGTTTTTCGCTGACGATGAGCCGAGTGAACATGCAAATTCATTCCCTGACATTAGATGGCGCTTAATGTTAAACAGAAATAATAATAGAATACTATACTAGGGTGATCATATTCATGTCTCAAGTTCAACATGTTTTATTATGACAGATTAAAAAAAAATAATGAATGAAATAATGATAGAAATAATGTCTTCTGTATTAGAAAAATAAATATATTAATAATAAATAACTAAAAGAAATGCCTCCAAATGTAGCAAAAAATAGCTCTCACAACCTTACAAAAACTAACTTAGGCCTACCAAATTTATTTATATCTTTAGTTTTCATCCTCTTTATCCTGTTTTTCTTCCTCATCCACCTTGTTTGCCCATCTATATTTTGCTGTAGAACTGATCTTTCCCAGCAGTTTTTTTGAAAACCAGGACATTTTCATCACTTAAAAACAGCCAGGACAGGACGTGAAAACAGGATATGTAACGCTAAGTAGAGATGTTGCCCAGAGATAAAAACATAGCACAAGTTGTCGGATGAACAGATGCACGAGAGATGAGAGTTGTCGTATTTCCCCGCGTTTAATAAAACCACTCAAACTTTACACTCGTCCTCATACATGGGGATCAAGCGAGAAAAAAACACAAACATCCGACTCTGGTCACAATAGAAAAAGAAAAGAAAAGAAAGAATACAAAGAGTCGGCAGAGCGGTTATCTCCTCTCCTCACTTGTCAAAATCTAACTGACACTACGCACACTATGCGCAGTTCTCATCTCAACTCAGATTTCTATAAAGCACAAAGTGATGTCCCGGGAAAACAGGACTGTTGGTCACTCTATACTATAATTTTATTACAGAAATAAATGTTATCATAGCTCTTTAGGCTCTGAGACCAGCAGCTTAACATTCATCTTGCCCATATCTTGCCTTGTAGGCTATATCTTCTTCACCGTATGTGTGCTCGGCAAGACCGTTTTGTGTTTGAGCGCCCCCAAGTTATGTTTTACTGTAACTTCAGAAGTACCAGACACGTGAGCAAAACCGCCAATCTCGTTGGTCGGATAGTTTTGACGCGACGCGTCAAACCAAAGAACGAACCTGAGGCGTTTTTTTTTAAAATGACGCTTTTACGCGTGGCGTTTTCGCGCGGTGTGAACACTCACATTGGCGCCCATTGTTTAGTCACGAGGCGTTAAACGTTGACGAATAACGCGCGCGAAATTCGTCCCGGTGTGAACAGGCCTTAAGGCGTATAACAGCACATCCTATATTATCCACCTTTTTCTGCGCCCATTCTATTTCCCATGATTCATAGCGGGTTCAACTGACTAAACAGTTTTCTACTTCCTGTTGAAGTATTTGTTTACATAAAATGCTAGCACTCTAGTCCAGACCACTCATCTATAGAGGGAATGCATTCACGTGACTTTCCCGCCGGAACAACCCCCTCTCAGCCTGACCGAGTGGCAAAAGATCTGCTGCGTGACTGGATTTAATAGGGGAAACTGCGAAAATGCGACTAAAACAAACAATTTTATCAATTTAAATTAAATGTTGGACTCAATATAGTGTTCCTTACAACTTACTAAAGATCGTGATCCATGGATATTATTGACATGCAGCCAGGAATCGTGTCGCCTGACATTTATGTTTGCCTGATTTCGACACCGGGGAAATAGAAGCAATATAGACCTAAACATAAAGCAAATATGCCTGTGAATGTTTTATATAAATACAATATAGGTTTAAATCTGGGTGATTACTTATATCAGTGTTATATATAGCCTATATATCATCATATCATCCAGCCCTAAAACTTTATAGTTTTTTTAGTCAGTGCACTGTTTAAACATGTTTATTAAAAAAAAAATCCAATAATGCAGAATATGGAATGATACATATTTAATTGATGAGTTGTTAATATATATAACAATACAAAATATATGGGCATGGTTTTACAGCTAAATTCAGCATATTGACACAAAATGAAAACTGCAAATCCACCTTCGCTGACTGTAGTCCAGTTGTTTCTGTGAATTGCAGTGATCCATTTGCTCCTCTTTCTATCGCAGTCTGTAAAAATATACCTCCGATTTTGTGTCAAATCTAGTTGTACAGTCAATCGCAAAGCTCTTTCCCACTTTATATGTGTTGTGTTTGTTTTTCGCGGCATTCACGCTGTAACACATATACAGCCGCTCAGTCTTTTTGCCACTCACTGTGAGAAACTGCAGCACTCCGGCCGGAGGTGACGTCACGCGCATTCCCTCTATAGAATGATATATTATATAGATCAGTGGTCCAGACATTAGAAAAATATCAGTCTACACATGCGTTTTATATTCACGGAAATGACCGTTCTGAAAGCGACTTCAGAACTTTCACAGATATCTTAAAGAGAAACCACAAAGAAACCTTTCTTTAAAGTGAATTTTGTTTTTTAATAATTGTATCCTAATTTCAATCAATGTTTCATCAACCAATTGCCTGGTTTTAATAAATAAGAATATAGTAACTAAACAATAGATGATCATGACGGAGGCGACATCGCGCAAACTGGACTTTGGTCTCATGAATGAAACTCGGCGTAACGTTATGCCTAACCTCACAGGCCTGAGAAATATGCATCTTTGAAAGCAGAGGTAGACAGGAGTCAAAGCGCTAACCAGCCTAACCTTATAGTACTGTTATTCTGCAGCAGTCGGGGTAATAGACCTGTCGGATGTTCATTGCTGGATTAGAGAGATTGTGTAGTGATGCATCAGCTATTATTTGGAAGTTATGAAGAAAAGAAAAATGTTCATTTTGTTTTTATCTGAGATTTAATCAAAAATAACCAGCGCAGTGTCATCCCAGAGACGTCATATAACTAACTGACCATACGTCAATATCCGCCTTTTCAGGGTACCCTTAAACGTCGGTCAGATGACGTTATTGGTTCCTAACTCTACTCCAGACCTAAACCTACCCCTAAACCTACCACATCACCTAACTGACGTTAAAGGTAAAGCGTCAGTTGTATGACGGTCCGAGGATCGTCATCTAACCGACGTTTAAGGGTACCCTAAAAAGGCGGATATTGACATGGCCAAAAGACGTCTCAAGACGTCAGTTAAATGACTTCTTGGGATGAGACTGTGTTAAAATAACATGATCAGATCACATTTGATGAATGTTTTTTCGATTTAGTTTAGCGATGTGGGAATGAGACGATCTAAAACACATGGCAAAAAAGCATAGACCAGACTCGAACTCGGAAGTTGGCTACCAGAGTCGTCGTAATGGCAGCGTGCACTGTTTAGAGCAGAATAAAGGTGGATATGTAAGAAAAGCTATATTTAACTTGCTAATGTCTTAAGTTGAATTACTCATACATCTAATTTTATTGGCACTTACTCAATTCACTGGCTGTTTCACCTAGATTTTTGAATATAAGTTAAATAGAGTGTTTGAGTTGAGCTTACATATTAATTTTGTGTTAAGAAAACTAATTTCCAACATGTGGAATCACTGCGAGTTAGGCCAAAGAATTAACATTGAGTATGTTTGTCCTGATTAATATTCTAGAAACAGAGGACATTCAACAATTCATTTAAGTCTGTAACAACGGTGGAATCTTATGGGGTGTTAAACATTAATGCCATTGAATGGGGCCGCGAGAATGGAGAAATAATTCCGAGATTAAATTACCGCACCACTGCACTGCAACCCACAATCAATCTCCCTTCTTTTCCCTTTAACAGAACACAAACCTAAACTTAGCAATTTCCTCTTTCCCCTGTGCATTCTTTCTAGCAATTTCACTCTTTTTTTTCTGTCACTTTTTCAGATCACCTAAAGGCAAATCTGGAGGAGTACATGTCCAGATTTCCTGAAGGTTCGCATTGTGCGTACCAAGAAGCGAGAGGGTCTGATCCGCACGCGGCTTCTGGGAGCGTCTGTGGCTAGAGGAGAGGTTCTTGCTTTCCTGGATTCTCACTGTGAAGCCAACATCAACTGGCTGCCACCCCTGCTCGGTAAGTCCAGATAAAAAACTGCTTACCCTGGCATCAGCACGTACCCACAGATTTTCTCATTTTTTATGCCTGTCACTGTGAGAAAACAGAGCCCACTGAAAATCCCATGGAATGTTCTGTGTGCTTATCTTCCTCTTTTGAATCTAGCAATTTCAAAATTCAATCGCTTTTCCCACCTCAAAGTCCTTCCCCCTGCAGTTGGTTGATTAAAAAAAACAAAACGAATCCCTCCATCTCCTTGTTTCTTGTCTGTGGCTTGGTCCTTTTATCACAGTAAAACCTTTCTTATTTTCTGACTCATTGAGAATAGAATCTATAGTGTACCCCACTGTGTCGCATAAGCATTGCAAATCCAGATGGCTTTTGATGTGTTTGGCCCTGTTATAAGATGTTTTAAAATGCCTACTTATCGGCGTTTATTGATCTGAGACCAGCTCGGTTTTTAGTTCTGTTTGTTTCTTCGCTTGGTTGAACATTAGGCGGTCGTCCAGAGACGTGGACGCAGCACGGTGACTTCTAATTGGTTACAGTGTGCTGTGTATGGCCTTTGAGAGGCATGCTGGGACACGGCCTGGCATGTATGATTAGAGTGGAGCTGCCGCACAAGCGCACGGCAGGTACTGTGTCACAGGCTGTTTGAAGCAGAACTCTTGATTTTTAATGTGAAGGACTGGACTGTATTTCTATAGCCTGGGTTTCCCCATACTGCCTTGCCGCAGCTCGATTTTATTCATGCAGCTAGGTAGTCTTGATACCATGGACCAAATTTTAGCCTCATCTAGGGAACCAATCATGGAATGGGGAGGGAGCAGCAAGATGATGATGACATCTCTGCAACTCACTGAAGCAGTTTGTTTATATCAAACATGGCAGCAGACACAAAGTTACTTTTCGATGCAGCCTTACGTCAGTGTAACTGAACTTGCATCGTCACTGCAGCTGCAGACGCTGCTGAGGGTATTCACACTGAAGCGTTTGTACAGTGTCACAGCAGCGGCTCCAAATCTATATATATATATATATATATATACATACATATATATATATATATATATATATATATATATATATGTGAGCAATATAAGTGAGCAATTCTTTACAAAGACAGCTATACATTTGTTTTTAGAAGTTGGTCATTTATAACATTGATAGTCTTGAAAGTTTATTATGAGGAGGTGTACAACATTTGCATATGTTAAACAACAAAACAACCCTGAAAATTACTCCAATCTATTAATTTCAGGCATACTTACGATATTTTACAAGACAAACTACACGGATAAAAACAAAACACACAAATGAAACACACTCGGGTTTAATTTGGGTTAGCTATGTAGCTGTCTGTGTTACGTGAAATAAAAGAACGTTTATTTATAATATTTTATGGCTAGTTTACTTATATATATATATATATATATATATATATATATATATATATATATATATATATATATAATATATATCATATATATTAATGCTGTCAAACGATTAAAATATTTAATTGACGTTAATCGCATTAATATCATAGTTAATCATGATTAATCGCACATTTTATTTATTATATATCTTTTGATTTCTTTTTGTTACATTATTTTTTCTCATTTTAATGCTCTTATCAACATGGAAAAGTGGATTGGCTTGTTTAGTGCAAATGTTTTTTTTATTATTATTATTGAAAATAACATTGGAATAGTGTTAAATTTCACACTATATAAATAATCTCTCACACAATGTAACACTGTCTACCAATAAAAGGGTGAAAAAAATACTGACAGGTCCTAATATTGACGAGGGAGTGGAGAATTTGCATCAGCTGTGTGTGTGCTTGGCCATCATCAAGTGGTGTTTCAGACTGGACGTGCTGCGATGATGATCGCTCAGTTCACAACGACAAAACACACAGATCACTTGGTCTTGTCAATGGGACAATTTGGCAACTTTTTAAAAGTAAACTTTCCAATTCAGAATCTTAGGGCATCCATTTCGGTGTCTCGCGCTCATCATCCACTCAAAAACGTAACGTTACTATTTGGCCGGCTCGCAAGCCAAAACGAGTGTGTGCGGCACAAGAAAACACAACAGAAACAGATGCGACTCGAACTGCTGCTCACTGCGACGCTCCTGCTTCGACTCTCACGCGTTGCTCCTGCTGCCCGTGTAAATGCACTCATTGATTAACATGCACGCCAATAAAATAAACATGCGCTGCTTATGCATGCAGTGTGAAATGGCTGTTAGATACACGCCATTGTGTACACATCTCTTTCCCATTGTCTTCTTCTTCGTCTAATTTCTGTTGCTCTACCTACTTCATCTTGGTATAATTGAAATGATTGAGCTACATACAGACGCGTTTGAAAGACATTATTAGCACCCAATAAACGGCTCTTAGCATTCGTAAATCACGCCTCAAAGACGAGAAAATTAACATGTGGTTCCCAGAACAAGTCTCTAGACTTGGGTCTGAACATTAGCCAGGCTAGTATTTCTATTTCTCTCCCCACCAGTCTTCTCATCAAACCATCGCTCGGGCTGGAAACAGACTATTTGTAAATGATGGTTGGCCAGATATGCCAAGGTTTTATGCCTTTAAACTGGGATGACCAAAATCAACAAACCTTTATGCAAGCACAAATGGTGTATGATGTGTTTTGACAAAAACTCTTCGGCTATTGTATGGAGTGCAATAGTCTGGTTCTGGAAGTGAAAGTCCCATTAATGTCCTCCTATGGAGACTGATTTCTTTACACCCTTTAAGAGATCTCAGGTTGTTACAATGTATAAGTTTAATGTCATTGAAAAAAAAAGTTGAATAGCAGCATTTCTGGTAGGAAAACTGCATTACCCACAATCCTAGTGAAGTCCTCCTGCTAATAACAGAAATCACCTTTACCATAAAATGAAAAACACATCAAAAAAGCAAAGCAGTGAATCTCTCCCATCATTGTGAATGACATAATAATTGATGAGTTGATTGAAGGATTGTTTGTTTGTTTGTTTGTTTGTTTTTGTGATTGATTGATTGATGCCATTTGTTGTGCTTCATTGGGTGTTTTGTATTAAAATATTAAATACACAGCATTGAACCTTAGGATTATTTAAAATATATATACTTTTTACTTTTTATTATTTATAATTAAAATAGTTATGTGGAAAATAGGTAAAATACTTTCAGTGCCAAGGTTAGGAAATAGGGCCCCTTTTGCACTGTTGCACTCTATACTGAGACCCATTTGTCTATAATTTGCTGGATAAATTACATTGCTGTCAGCACTGATTCGTTTTAAGAGTTAAAAAAAAATAAAAAAAAACTTAATTGCATTCTTTTTAATTTTCCACTATTTTTCCTCTGAGATATTTCTGTGGTATTCCAAAGCATATAATAGGAACAGAATGTGGATTTAGCCATTTTTTGGATGCTCTAGTACTGTACGTTCTTAATTATTAGCTTTAATCTGTGTAGCTGTCATGAACGGTGGTTATTTTGAGGGAGTGCAAATCCACAGACTGCGTCATAAATTGCAGACTCTCTTGATGTAGCATAAGTCCACTGAGGGCGAGTTGAAGAACCCAATTGCAGTTTATTAAACAAAATACAGATAAACAAAACAAGACGATGACTAGAACTTGGCTTGTCTAAGAACATAACAAGAACATAAATTTGAACATAAGCTCGAACATAATCTTAACTGACTAGAGTCACCAAAAGTACAATGTTTGTGAAATAAGTGTGCTATTTAGGATGCAGGCAAAGTCCAACTCAAGCAAAACAAACACAGAACAAATGTGACAAGTGTAATATCCATATTAATTTAATTAGCATTTATGTCAGATTGCATGCCAACTGTTACCTGGAAAGTTGGCAGAAATGTGTAATGAAGGTGCACCAGACAGCACAATCATGAAATGTGTCTTTAGTTGCAGTATTGAGTCAAAATAAAGTTGGGGAGTTGCTGTGAAAATAAATGATCACAGATATTCCTATCTGGACGAAATAAAATGTTCTCAGAGGACCATTGAAAAACAGTAATTCCCTTTCGAGGGAACTCGCATAACGTTTTGATAACGTGAATGTGTCTAAAGCATCTATGTCAACTAATCCAGTGGAAAGAATGAGCCAGGTAGACATAACTTGACCAGGTAGACATAACAGTCGCATCCAGTGAAAGCAGAGTGCTCTGCTCCCATCTGTCACTTTTTGAGGAAAGTGCTCAGGCTCGCGCTCCTCAGGGTGCAGGACCCGCTGCTGCCGTGGCAGCATGGAGAATGCATTCCTGGGGATCGCAAAAGGATCTCCCAGAGGGATTGGAAGACGGGTCCGAGGGCTCTTCCTCCTTCTATTCCTGTAAGGTTCTCTGCTTTTTCTCCGGTATCTGAAGCCCACACTGCGGCTTCTTCCACCCAGGCAGAGAGCCCAATGTTTCAGTGCTCTAGCTCCAAGAAGGGTAGATGTGCTGAGCATTGGTAGTGACACAATCACGGGGGAAGAGGATTCCCCACCTTATTCCCCAGCATAAGAGGAGCTGGTGGAGGTGATTACTCACGCTGTTGACAAGGTGCATATTGAATGGCCAGCCGAGAAAAGGGGTGCTCATCCTAAAAGCAAGTTAGACAAGCGATTCTTGTCATCTTATATTTCACCTCCATCATGAAGCCTTCCATGCTAGCAAGCTATCTGTTACCTAGTTCAGCATAGTCTCTGAAGGCCTCAGCTTTGCCCACTAAATCATTAAAAACAACTTTAACACTAGTGGGCAAAGCATATACGGCAGCAGGTCAGGCTGGAGCATGCTTACACACTATTGCAGTGCTCTAGGCATATCAGGCTGATCTGCTGGGGGATTTGGACGAGAGTGAAGGAGTGGGGCCCGATGAGTTTCGAGAAATTCATCAGGCCAAAGACTTGTCAAAAGAAGAGGTCCTGATGCTTATGGCGTCAGACCAGTGAGGGCAACCCCACTCCGTATGATTAAGATAACGCGGTGGTGTCTCCATGCCTTGGTTATCTGGAGGAAAGATCGATTGCTATCTCAATAGATGCTTCCCTCACCAGCTGGGGAGTGGTAATGGAAGGCCGCTCAGTCTGTGGAGGGGTCATCATCTTTCATGGCACATAAATTGCCTGAAGATGATGGCTGTCTTCGATGCGTGGAAACATTTCCTCCCAGACCCTGAGGGGCCACCATGTGCTTGTCCTAACTGACAACACATCGGTGGTCTCTTATTTAAATTGTCAGTGGGTTCTGCGTTCTCATCCACTATGCAAAGTTGGTGCACCAGATCCTCCTATGGTCCCTGGGGAAGGTATTCTCCCTGAGAGCAGTGTGAATTCCGGGGACCAGAATATTGGAGCAAACGTCCTGTCGAGGCAGGAGCTGAGGCCAGGGGATTGGAGACTACACCCCGAGGCGGTGGAGAAAATTTGGGAGTTTTACGGCTGAGCAGAGGTGGATTTGTTTTGCGTCTCAGTACATAAAGTACTGTCCACTTTGATTCTCACTTACTCACCCAGCCTCCTTGGAGACATGGCCGAGGCTATGTCTGTATGCGTTTCCCCCTGATGCTCTGCTCCCTGGAGTGAGTCCGCCAGTATGTAATAAGCCTACTATTAGTTGCACCATGCTGACCCAATCGAATCTGGTTTTCATACCTGATTCGTCTCCTAGATGGTCCTCCCTTGCTGATCCCATTCAGGAGAGACCTTCTGTCTCAGCCCGGTGGCGCAATATTTCAACCCCGACCAGAGATTTGGAATCTGTGGGTGTTTCCTCTGAGGGGGCCCAACTCATAGGGAGTGGTCTCTCAACCAAGGTTGTTGAGACCATTCTAAGCTCCAGAGCTCTTGCTACAAGGAAATTGTATACATTGAAATGGAGAGTTTTCACTTCTTGGCGTCACCAGCATCAGTGGGATCCGGTTAACTGTTTAGTAAACACAGTACTGGAGTTTCTGCAGGATTGCATCATGTCTATGTCCATCCACCTTAATGTCTATGTGGCGGCCATTGCGGCTTTCCACAAAAAAAATGTAGGTGGTACATCGTTGGGTCGAGACCCCCAGATCACTCGTTTTCTTCTTGGCACCCTGAGGCTAAGGCCTGCATCTCGCACTAGAATGCCGGCCTGGGACCTGCCAGTAGTACTGGAAGGCCTATCTGGGGCTCTGTTTGAGCCCTTGGAGTCGGTCTCAGAAAAAATTATTTCACTAAAGACTATTTTTCTGTTTCATACCTTAAAAGAGTCGGGAGATCTTCAGGCCCTCTCAGTATCTCCCACCTCCCTTGAGTTTGCACCGGGAATGGTCAAGGCATTCTTATACCTTAAGCAAGGCTATGTTCCTAAGGTGCCAACAAATATTCAGAGACCTATTGTGCTGCAAGCTTTCTGTATTCCACAGTTTACCTCTTCGGACAAGGAAAAGCTGAACATTTTGTTTCAAGTGTGGGCATTGGACACTTAAGTTCATCGGTCTTCTCCATGGAGGAAGTCCGGGAGAAGTTGGTAAGTGGCTATTTCTCTTGCTTTTGAGTCATCTGGCCAGTCGTGTCCTTTGGTGATCAGAGGTAATTCCACTCAATGTATGTGGGCCTCTATAGCCGTAATATCCAGAGTTTCTCTCTAAGACCTTTGTGATGCTGCGGGCTGGTCCTCTCCTCTCACATTTGTCAGGTTTTATAGCCTGAACCTGGATCCTAGGTGCTCAGTGCTTAATGTGGTTTTGACAACAGGCTACACTTGGGCATTTGAAATTATGGCGGTTTGGGATTTCTCGTTCCCAAAGCGTTATTGACACATAGTGAGTTCCCTTGAAAGGGAACGTCTCGGGTTATGACTGTAATCATAGTTCCCTGAGCGTCGCCCTGCCATAGTTCCTGCATCCCTGTGATTGCCTTGCTCCAGCTTTCAGATGCAATCCAAAAATTTTAGCTTAATCATCTTCTAAATTCTTCTTTAATTGTCGTTCTCAACTGGGCAGCCTTCAGATGGGGTCCTTGGTTTTCATATTCAGACATCTGCAAAGGGATAAAGAACCAAATAAAGCATTATTCCCCAGTAAGCACTACAGCAGAGCTGGTTCTTACTGTAGGAAAGTGGATACTCTGTGCCAGAGAGTAAACAAAGGCGTGATAAGTGAGTTTTGGCAGGAGAACGTAGGTGGTTATTTGTGCGCTAGCTTTTTAGGAAAGCCTTTTCTTGAACTGACACTCTCTCTCACACACACACACACACGTAAACAAATGCAAAACCAACAGCTCTCGACAGAAGACGTCCTCTAGCCTAACTAATGACACAAAGCCGACAGTAAATTCTTCATGTAACCAAAACAGCTATTTGTAGGATTGAGCTGCAATACATATGCATTCTTGTAATTTGTGTTCCATTGTGGTTAAGCTACTAGTATATGACCAAAATAGCTTGTATTCACTATACAACAGAAAAAGTACAGAAAAAAATGTCTGCTGAAGGAGAAAGGCAACAGATTTCAACCCTGCAGCTCATTTACTGGTTGTCCACTTTAGCCTGGCTAATATATGGAGAGGAGACTTTATTTTTACAACTTTTCAAATGATTTTTACATATTTATTTTGTATTAACTCTTCTCCAGACTTAGATATTTGATCTTAAACTATAAAAATCCATCATAAAAATGTTAAAATATGTAATTATTTACATTTAATGTATTCATTGTTATACTCATAACAAATAATGAATTAAACTATTCAATATTTATTGTGGAAATTATTATAAAAAATCAGTCTTTCAATAATTATGTTGCTTTTCCGCCATGTTTTCACTTGTTTGCAATAAAACAGTGTCAGTAAAGAGCTTGAGATGTGAAATGTGCAAATGAAGAAAAATTTAGATAAATATCACTTGCAATTTTTAATGTGTTAATTTCCATTCAAGCTGTATAAATTTGTCAAATCATACAAAATGTGTGAAAATGGAATTTCATTTTATGCATTTATGATATTTTTCTGTTAAATTTGCCATTAGTAAGATGGAAAAATTGAATTTCCATCACTGTCATTTCCATCAAATAATGTTATTGTCACAAACTGCCCTGAGAAACGGAGGCTGTGGATCCAAAAGCAGTATTTATTGAACAGGGTAATCCAAAAGACAGTAATCAGTAACAGGCTAGGGTCATACACACACACACACACACACACACACACACACAAAATCCAAATAATAACCGATTAGGGCTGAGGCAAAGAGTGAAATCCGAGGGAACAGGCAGAGAATCAAGAGAACCAAGACACAGGAGAAACAGGATACAAACACGCTCAGAGAGCTTCAGGTTCGGAAAGACTTTGAATGAACGGTACTTCCTATATCAGTAGCTGGTAGAATTAATTCTGTAAAAATGAAGTTACCAAAATGAATGTATTTGTTTCAGTGCATTCCGATTTTCTCCCTCTATCGCAAACATTGGTGGTGTTGGTGGCGCAGTGGACAAGACACATGCCTTTGGTGTGAGAGATTCGGTTTCGAATCCACTTCGAATCCGAATGTGTCCTAGAGCAAGACACTTAACCCCTAGTTGCTCCAGAGGCGTGCGACCTCTGACATATATAGCAATTGTAGTCTCTTTTTGATAAAAGCATCAGCTAAATTAATAAATGTAAATTGTAATCCTTTTTTTAGAGAATAGAGAATAGGCAGAGTATCACAACTCAATATGAGCATTCTAAAACAAAGCCAAAGAACGGTAACTGGTGTTACAGTGTCCTGCCTTGGTTTCTCATAGGCAAGTTATGGTTAAGACAATCCATTATTTTCTCAAAAAACAAACAAACAACAGAATTGACTCAAGATACTTATCTACATGACAAAGGAGGTCTTGAATGTGCCAAAAATATCTACAACTCATTTTCAACCAAAAAATGAAGTAACAGTCTTTTGCCTTTGTACGGCAGAATGAACTGATAAAATATCTACCTTTAATGCAATATAAGTTGCTTTAAGCCCGGAACACACCCAGGCCGACGGTTGGCCGTCTGGAAGATTTTGTGCGTCCGCCAACTAAGTTTCCTCGGTGTGATCACGCACGGTTCCATGCCGTTGGCTGAAAATAGTCCTCGACGGCTTTGTTTTGCCCGATTCGAACATGTTGAATCGACGCTGAGGCCGTTGGGGAAAGAGATAACTCTGATTGGCTGTTCAGCTAAGTGAAAGAGTCAGTGCACGAGAATAAAAGCAAAACAGCAAGCAAATAAAGTCAAAACAGGTAAAGATAGAAGGCTGTTCTTATGTTACATCAACTCACCTGAGTGTTCCTTGGTGAATATTTCAATATTAAAATGAGCGGAGTGGAACAACACAGTCGGCTTTCAATCAGCGCTAGTTCGTTAGCGTCGGCTTGGTGTGTTCCGGGCTTTAGATAAAAGCATCTGCCAAATGCATGAAAAACCTATAAACAACTTAATTTTCTAAAATAAAAGTAGACGAAGAAACCCATAATTCTTCCATTTAAGGAATTATCAGTGTGAGTATTCTTAAAGTGGGAACCTTGCAATAGTCCCTACAGCCTCAGTTCCAGACAGACTGTACAGATTGTGCTCTTAATCTTTATGATGTATGTTTGTTTTTGTGTTTAAGCACGCACAAGGTCTGTTCTCTCTCTTTTGCTTTCTCCTTGTGCTCTCCATGGTCCAGTAGTGCAGTGGTGTTGTGGGAGAGTATGGGTGACAGATCTGGGACGGCTTAGCGGCTGCTGACTGACAGAGATAGAGTTAAGGGCCGAGGGTCCTTTCTGCTCGGCCCTCCATGGAGCAAACCTACTTTGAAGCGTTGTAATTGTTTCTAATCGCAGGGTGGCTGTGGCGGCTTTAAATTTCACAGGGTCGCCACACTCAGCCAAGCAGAGCAAGTGATACAGGAGAGGAGGGAGACTCCTGAGATGCACTGCCTCCCCTTTATTTTTTCGTTCCTCTTCTCCACGGAGTTTGGCGAGGAGACAGAAATTATAGATTTATCGCTTTGCCTAACTTTCCCTCTCCTTTTCTCGTCTTGCCTTCTGCCTGCAGACCAGATCGCCCAGAACCCCAAAACCATTGTTTGTCCCATGATTGACGTGATCGACCATAACCACTTTGGATACGAAGGCGCAGGCAGGTGATGCCATGAGGGGAGCGTTTGACTGGGAGATGTACTACAAACGTATTCCCATTCCACCTGAGCTACAAGGACCAGACCCCAGTGATCCATATCAGTAAGTAAAGTCAATCTTTGACCATTAAATTCCAATGGCCACAACAATATATACAGTGAATATACACAGCCACCGAGATATTTTCCTGGACCAACAAATTTTGTTTATCCTGGAACAACATTGCTGTTCAAATATTTAGTCTCAACTCCTAAACTTAACCATAATAACTTATCACTAAATAACTTATTATTACCTATCATAGGGAAATGATGAGTGAATTACACTGATGTAGAATCACCTAACCCTGGTTTGTAAACTCAAACTTGACATAAACTGTAAACGTATCCCTCAAATCTGATTGGTTGATTGGAATGTTATTCCAGGATCTATAAATATGTTGATCCAAGAACATGATGTACTTGGAGAAATCACATTCATAGACACTGACGATTCTAAAGTATGAGTCTTTAGTGTCTCTTAATCCTTCAGAAATCATTCTAATATTCTGATTTGATTTCTTTCTTCTTGTTTTTCAGGATTGTTTGATGAATATAAAATCTTTTGTTTTATATAGGCGATATATTATATAAAAGATTGTGTATTCATCAAAGAACCCTGAATAAAATATATACAAACCTGTTCACTCTGTCTTTTTCTTTCAAGAAAAGCGTTGGAGAACCAAAGAACATATGCGCTGTACTTTCAATTTCAATTTTATTTGTGTTTCATGCCACTTCTGAAATATCTGTATGTTTTATTGATCACTCTCCAATTTACTTGATCTTTTGATCTGCCAGTCTGTTTCAAAATCATTGTGACTGACATCATTAAACCTGCATAGTTGTACATGAATAGAAGAGTCACTATGTCACTAAGACCGGTGACCTGCACTTATGACACCCTCAATTGATAGCCAGGAACCTTCATCCAATGTCTTTCATTTCCATACTTGCCAATGCATTTCATATAGAGTGCACTTTTTTTACCAACCTTTCCACCACAGCTCATGTCAATCCATGATTCAGAGTTTAGGATTAGTTCTGCTCTCTAACCTTCTCTAAACCTTTTTTTTTTCTGAAATACCCTCACAGCCAGAAGTGTTCAGGTCATCTAAACTTACTGTAAGCAGAAATGTGTTCCTTTTACTTGATATTTAGAATTATCATTAATGATAATTACTAAAATGCCCATTATTGCAATCATTCTCTCAAATTAAAAAACAGTGGGTATCACTGTGGGTGACAAACGCACACAGCAAGTAGCTTCCTTTCAACTGAAACAATTTGAGAAAATTGATTCTGTTTTGAGAAATATTGAATCAGTTATTTTATTCATGTGTTTAGTTTTATAATGGTCTGGTGTCAGACATTTGATGCAATTGGTAAAAGAGCTGTTATTTTGTTAAGTGCAAATGAGAAAAGTAATGTTCAGATATGTCATCCACATAAAGTGACTCACTTCGCATATTGTAATGTAGAGTTGTGGAGGAAGTTGAAGGAGGAGTCAGATCACGTGCCACTTTAACCGTTTTGCACGTAAATTAAAAAAAATACTAGCTTTTTTTAAGGCCACTGTTTTTTAGAATGTTATACTTTATTATTTCAATGGTGACACATTATGCTTGTCATGTATATGCTTGTATATATTTTATTCAGGATTATTTGATGAATACACAATATTTTATATAATATATAGCCTATATAAAACAAAATATTTTGTATTCATCCAACAATCCTGAAAAAAATTAAGAAAAAAGAAATCAAATCCGAATATTAGAATGATTTCTGAAGGATTAAGAGACACTGAAGACTCATACTTTAGTAACATAGTGTACATATGGTGAACGTGATTTCTCCAAGTACATCATGTTCCTGGACCAGCATCTTTATTGATCCTGGAATAACATTCTAGTCAACCAATCAGATTTGAGGGATACGTTCAGTTTATGTCAAGTTTATGTTTACAAACCAGGGTTTGGTGATTCTCGATACAGTGTAATTCACTCATCGTTTCCTTATGATTTTAGTGATAAGTATGGGTATAGTTAGGTTTAGGAGTAGAAATAGAGTTGAGTTATGTGTTTAATCATTTAAAACCCTTAAAATGTTCATGTTAGTTGATCTATAATGCTGTGTTAGTTTGCACCACAATTCAGAGAATCAGATCTGTTAGATTTACATCACATAAATTCACCCACTTCTCCTGAAATACTTAAAAGTAAGTGACTAGTGAACTGGGTCCAAACTTTCAAACCAATGTTGTGTGCTAGGCCAAATGTGCTCGCTGTATGTGTGTACATTTGATGGTAAATGATTGCACCTGGAAGAGCTTATAAAATTTGTAAAGGAGTCAAAACAGCATCAGAAATCCCTCCGTCACACAAATAAACTAAGATGTTGATGCCTCTATCGAACTGTGATGGGCAACATCGCAACTATGACAAGGAAAAAACAGATATGCTTAAGAAATCTGTCCTTCTTGTGACATCATGTCCTGTTTACATGTCTTTGATCCATACATTATGGAAGGTCAAATCATAAAATAATTAGAGCATCATTTACTTGCCTCAAACAACGCCAGTTATATTATCAGAAAACTGAACACATTTAGCATTGTCAGGTCTTTATTGGTGCTTCATGGATAAAACAACAGAGCTGCACGCTCAGGTTTATGGTTGCTATAAATTTGACCTCAGGCTGTCGCAAGATGGCACTGTTTTCAACATTCCTGATGCTTCGAATTTTTTCCGAAACAATAGATATGTATCATTTCCAAGGCTGCATGCTCAGGAGGTCGCATTTGTTGGCCTCATACATCATAAAGGATGTCTTATTTCAGAACAGTTTCCATTATACAATTGACTGTTAATCATAGGGAAGCCTAAATTGTTGTAATTTATGAATGACTTTGGAATGTAGTGGTCAGTTTACTGAATTGAAGATGCCTATATGGCGTATGCTGCTGACAAATGCAACCTTCAAAGGACACGGCCTTCAAAATGAGACACAGTGAATGAGAGCTTCATAGCTTTAAGAGACTTCAATACAAGAGATAAAAAGCAACTCATCCAAAACCAGGTGCGTGAAACTCTGTAACCATGATAACTGATGAGTGGTTGGAACACAGAAAACTGAAGGCAACAAATGAAAACAAGGAAGGTAAAAATTAGTTCTACCAGAAAGACTCGGGAGAATAAATACTGTAACAATAAATACATTTATTGATAGCCCAGCAAGCAATAAAGTTCTTTAGGCGTAGGCGGCCCTATCGCGAGAGTCCGGACTCTGCATTTCCTGCCTGATGGCAAAGGCAGGGGTGCAGCCGACCCCCTGGGAGGTATAGGAAGGGACCATCCTGGTGGTGGTGGGGAGGTTGGAAGGGAAGGAACCATCTTGGAGGTGGTGGGGAGCATGGTGGTCAGCATCTGCAAACACAAACATGTGTAAGTACCGGTCTTTTATACTGCAAGTATTAGACACGATTGGATAGATTAGAAGGTAATTAGTGACGCAACAATTGAGTCTTCCTGGCAGAACTTATACATAAACATATGGAAGGGTAAATCTCCTCAACCACCACCAATGTGCAGCATCCACATGATGCGATGGCAGCCATATTGTGCTAGAATGCCCACCACACACCCGCTTATTGATGGAGAGGAGGCTAAGTGGTAAGCCATCAGTATATGATTAGGAGGCTGTGATGATAATGGACAGAGGCCAATGGACACATTTTGGGGATTTTTTTATGATCACACAGAGCCTGGTTTAACAAATCATCCGAAGGATGGTGCTTGTTACAGTAGAGTGTCTCCGTCAATATACTGGGGCGTTGAGGACCCACACAGACCACAGGGTTAACGCCCCCTGCTGGCCTCACTAACAGCTCTTCCAGCAGCAACCTACGTAGTCAGACTCAGCTTAGTTTAGCTTAGCTTCAGTGTGCAACCAGTCTTGGACTACATGGTGATATAGCTGCTGGTAAACTAGTAAACTGATCGTTAACTAGAACACAGGCAAAACAGTGACAAAGAAAGTCATGACTAAAAATAAAACAGAAGACAACTGAACATAATCCTGACACACATGCTATTTTGATCTCTTCTCTTAAAGGAGAACTCCGGCGCAAAATTAACCTTTGGTCTAATTACAAATTGTTACCTAGTCAACCGTTATCTGAGATTTGTTTTCATGATTGCCGAATGTAAATAGTTTTATCTCTAAAAACAGTTTAGCTTATAATGCTAGTATAACGCTAGTATATTGGGCATAGAGTAATAACAAATAAAAATCACTTGTTATTACCACTAACAAGGCTCAAAATAGCCCCACGCTAACACGGTAGCATAATAAGGGTCCCTACATTCGAAACTGAAGCATTGAGAAGTTTGTCAGTGTCCATACAGTTTAATAAGAAGATATTTTATACATACAGTCAACTTCGCGAATACAGGAAGAAGCCATCTTTGAAAAATAGTCTCTACCAGTCGATCTACGAACACCGATCCAAGTGCACTGGTGAGATGTGAATAAGGTGATAAGGTGAGCACGCACAGTAGGCTACGTGTACATACTGAAGAGAAGAAAATGGTTCGTGTTTGTGTTTCTTCCGGAAACAACGGACCATATGATATTCTGCACAGTTCAGCGCACTTGGATCAGCATTCGTAGATCGACTGGTAGAGACTATTTTTCAAAGATGGCTTCTTCCTGTATTCGCAAAGTTGACTGTATGTATAAAATATATTCTTATTAAACTGTATGGACACTGACAAAGTTCTCAATGCTTCAGTTTGAATGTAGGGACCCTTATTATGCTACCAGCTACCGTGTTAGTGTGGGGCTATTTTGAGCCTTGTTAGTGGTAATAACAATCATTTTTATTTGTCATTACTCTATGCCCCTGTACTAGCGTTATACTAACATTATAGGCTAAACTGTTTTAGAGATAAAACTATTTACATTCAACAATCATGAAAAATAATCTAGATAGCAGTTGACTAGGTAACAATGTGTAATTAGACCAAAGGTTCATTTTGCACCAAAATTCTTTAAAACTAATTGATTAATTGCCAGAAAGAAATCACTTTTTATTTTATTGTACTTTACTTTGGATTCTTTTATTTGACAAATGTCATTTTAAGTCATTAGTCATAACTTCTGTTTTATAGTTTTAACCAAACAACGATATCTTTCCAGCTCCGGCTCTAATCACAGAGTGTCCCCACAAAGATAGTGAAACCTTCAGTCCCTCCTTACAAGACGTGTGTGTCTGTCTGTTGGTCCCCTATCACATCACAACACGTTGCCCCCAGCCTAGCCATACCAGGCATTAAGCTGTGGATTATTTTTTTGTGGTAGATATGAGGTCTTCAGAAAATCAGCTTTCCTGAGTGTGGCAGAGTGTGTGTGTGTTTGTGTTTATATGTGAAGGCAGACTGCATCTACTCTGCAGAGGTCTTGAGTGAAGACTTGCTCACTCACTTGCTTATACTGACACAAAAACACACACTTACACTGTATTACAAGCAGCCATTCATGACTGCTGCTTCACACATGTGGATTAGAATGTTAACATTAGTGGGAAGTTTCAAGGCTTTATCCACAGACCTCTGTGACTTTCTGTGGAATCCAGACCTCTCCTTCCTCTCAGATTGCTGGTTCTTCTATTTGCTGTGGCCAGTGCGGCCCACAGTAGTTAATCCAGCATCCCACTCCTCCTCCAAGCCCTGAGGGCATGTCATATTTTCTGCAGTCACTGGCTCAACCCAAACCCACCTGTCAGGGATCAAACACACCTCTTTATATCTGTTTAACTCTGCCAGGCTGTCAGCATTACTGACTACATGCGACCATCGCGTGCCTAGAATGTTTAGAAAGGCGGACAGAAATATCTCTCTTTCTGTCAGCTTTTTTTTTTTTTTTTCAACGAAAGTATAATAAATATTTTCTGTCTGAATATTAGATTTTTGCTCTCACTTAATTGCTTTACTGAAATGTGCCATGTCTTTAATGTTGAAGTTTGACTAATTCATGGCCATATATTAATATATAAATAAATTCATAGTTTTATGGCTATGATGACCAAGCAGTTGGCCGAACAAACAAAGGCACAAATTTTAAAGCAAACCATTGTGATTACTAGGTAAACATTCTCACCAAATATGTATATAAATTTATATAATAATTTATATATATATATATGTATATATATATATATATATATATATATATATATATATTTAGTTATATATTTATATATAAATATATATTTATATATATATATATATATATATATATATATATATATATATAAATATATATATATATATATATATATATATATATATATATATATATAAATTATTCATATAAATGTATACATTATTTATATACCAATAATTATTTATAATTATTTATATACCATATATATATATATATATATATATATATATATATATATATATATATATATATTGCAAAGAGAAATTAGAAATTGATATTAATCAATATTAATGTTCACTTTGAACAGTATTCATAGGGGTTTTATTTATTTGAAATAAGCCCCTTTTATGTATTTATTTTATTTACTTATCTGAAGTAAAAGTAATAAACAACTCAAATCTGAGCATATGAACCAGGGATTTGGTTTCTCTCAGCGACTCAAGTTTTATTCATTTAGTTATTTGGCGAAAATGCTTATGAAAAATCAAAGCTGAAGAAATGCTTACACAAAATCAATACAGAAAGTAATATTCTTCATAACTTACATAATACACTCTGAGTAGGAGACATTTCTCATTACATGTCAGTCTCCGAGGAGAGTTAAGAGGGATAGTTGGATCAGTAGGATGCAAATCCTGAGCTCTCTTCGTGGGATATTAGAGTTCCGTTTTAAGTGAGAAATGCCTTTACTTCCAGTGTTTTTATTTCACACCATGCTACCAATAAAATACAACTCTGACTCACAATTTATTCTGACCTGCATATCTGTACTCTCCCACACTCATTTTCTTTGACTCACAAGAAAGGCAGCAGAGATATTTGCTGAAAAACATTACTCACGAATGTGACACCAAACCCTCAAACATTTGGGGTTTATAAATTCCAACCAATCTGCAGACCCAGGGCTTTTTGACACATATTGCAAACCACAACATAGATTTGTTGCCTTCCATTCGATGTGTATAATGTCACAAACAGTTCTGTTTAACTCTGTCTGGTGTAAGCAGGCCGTCCTAAGTCTCCTGTATGCTGTTTATCATCTTCTTCAATTCTTTGTGAAAAGTCCCCCTACAGTGCATAACATCTGCCTAAAGCAGTTAACAAGCCAAAGTTAAGCTGACGTCTCTCTCGTCGCGCACTCAAGCCTCTCGCGTGGGCTAAGACTCCTCCATCAGTGTCGTGTTGCTAGAGGGGTAACGTCTCCTCCGCCAATTTGCTAAGTTTACTTCTGAAGGAGAAGGCTTGAGACATTTTTTATGAGGGTGAAAAAGAAGCATAGGAGGGGAAGACAAAATGCTTCCGTTCAGTCTCCAGGCACGCTTTTTGCTCTCTGTGAGACATCGGCACTGAAAGAGAGACGCAAAAGACTTTGCGACGAGACGGGTCCGTAATGAGTCTCTACTGCAAGCCTCCCTCGACCGTGGAACGGAATCCTTCTGGCTTTCGAAATCCCCCGTCCTTTTATTTTAATACTTTATTACCTTTTTGCCTCGACTGCTGGCTGAGCAACCCAGCCTGGCGTATTCACATGTGTGAAGCGTACGCAGCTAAGAAGCCTTAATATAGATCTTACCGCCTGTTACAAGATGAAAGCGGGCCCTCTATCTGGATCACAGCTCATTTGTGCAATGACTGATCCACTGAGAAGCCAGAGCTTTCTTCCCCGACTTCTTTCTGATTGATTGAGAGAAGAAGAAAGAGTAGTAAACCCAACGCATTGGCGTTAAAGGAAGCGCAACGAATGATCCAGCTTGCTACCTTGTGACATACATTAGCTGCGCCCCCAGCCTGTGCATCTATTGCGACCTACATGGAATTCCCAGCTAAAGTTGAATCCTTGTCCTCACATCGCCCCCTTCTGGCTAGGATGAGAAGACTCTCGAGCTGGCATGACGAGGATAACACCACAATCATATTTCCATATATTACAGACCTTATTGGCCCTTTATTCATTAGAGATGGCTTTCTATAATGGGGTCACATTGTCCCCTATCTTCAGCCTTTCTCAAAGGAGGAAATGAATAATGTATTTATGGTGCACATATGGTTTAGTAGTCATTCACGGTCTTGCCTTCCAAACATATGCCCTTGCTTGGCGTGTATGACACCTTGAACTCACAGAAATGTGCAAATGTATTAAGTTTTCTGTCCAGGTATAATGGGATTCCTGGAAAGTATGATAGATGACATTGGACTCGATCCTTTCTCCGTCTAACCGCCTCTGTCTCTTTCTGTGTCTCTTTCGCTTTATGCATATTCTTGACCTTGACTTCAAGGAAGTACATTGGAAATCATTTCCCACTAAAATCTCTTCTAAATCCCCCACAGTTTCAGTGAGTCTTTTACCATTTAATACGCAGCCGCACAATAGGATTCAGAGAGCGATGATTATGCCGGAACTCGCTCAACTTCCAACCCCCATTCAAGCAAGATTGGACATTACCAAATGGAGGTCTTTTCTACTGAGAATAGAAATCTTCCTGCTGAATTTGCCAGCGAAGGGAGTAAATAGTGGATTTATATTTATGGAAATCACAGGGACAGCGGGGATGATGAGAGAGAGAGAAAGAGGAAAAGCTGATGAGCTCCTCAGTCTGTGTCCTCCTTGCTCCACAAAGACATTTAAGCTTCATAAATGTTGTATTTGGGGAGAACTTAATTGGATTTATGCTGCTCGGGCCTTGAATGCAAATTGTGATTGGCATCTGCGAGGCTGGCATTTTTTTTCCAAGATTGAAAGAGAAAGGGGGCTTAGAGAAGTGGTGTCCAGAATAAAGCTAATGCAGAAATTATGTCACCAAGTCCACGCGCCTGCGTTACAACCTTCACTGTCAAGCAGACCTTTGCTTTTTACCGTTTATACGGAACGCGTCGGTGGAGCATTTTAAAGATTTCCACTCTGGAGGGTGGTTTCACTTTTTTGCGATTTTAAGCCCAAAAACACCATCGCCGTGTAAACGAAAGGCACATCCGATAAAATATTTTTACGTTTTCACTCGCGAGCGTTCTCGTGTAAACAGGGCCTAATACCAGAAGCAAGACTAACTCAAACTGAGGGTTTATATACACAGCCAATAGAGGGAGAAACTAACTAGATAATTAACACAACACATGAACTGAGGAACCTAATCAATTAGTGTCCATAGAAACACATTGAGATAATGAACTAATTAACAGACTTGAAGGTTAACAAAGAAACAAACCTGAACAGAACAAAGAAACAGGTCAAAAAACAAACTCATAATGTGCCAGACGTCTTCATATGGATGTCGAATAGAGAAGTTTTAGGCCACTGCATCGCATCCTGCATTGTTTTTGGAGTGCAACGTCTAGAGATTAGTTTTATTTATTTATTTAATTATTTATGAGAAAGTTAAAAATAGCCCAAATATTAAAATTGTATCTTGAGAGCATAAAAAAGTGTAATGTAATGTAATTTCCAGTTAGGGCAGGACTTGGGGGCCACCACAAATGACCTCAACTAGAACATCATTATGCAATAGCACAAAAAAATGTAAATAATAATAATAACTCTTAAATTTAACCAATAAATTTAACCAGAATAAAATATAAATTGTATATAGTATAAACTAAATCAGATGTGGCACTATCATAATTATTATAATTACATAAATTCATATTTAAATATAACATTTTTAATGTAGAAATATTAAATTAAGACTGCATTTATGAATGGGTTGACTAATTGAATCATTTACTCATCTGATTTGTTCAAATACATAGATTTCTTTGACTAACAAAACACTGTTACACAAACACAGTGGTTCTGCTGTTAGTTTTATTTTATTTGATGGAGCAAAAACAGAATGTGTTGTGTATAAGTAACTCAATAGCTTTGTTTATTGAACTGTTGTATAAAATCACAATCATGCAAATGTTCTGACAAACAGCACTCTTGATTGAGTGATACTGTACATCATAGGCTTATGTTATTAATATAGAAAAGAGGAACTCATAAAATTGTTATAATTTTTCTGATATTTCTGTCCCACTATAGTGTGATGGCATTAAGACAGGAGAGAGCATTTCAAACTCTTCAGATCGCATAACTTAATGGAAAATAACCAGAAATGATCATTCTCCATACATATGAGAATTTATCAATTTCTTCCTAAATTTGTGCTCATTATGTCACAGTATGGGTTGTGTTTCCCTGGTTCACCACTGGAGGTCCTTTTCCCCACAGTGTCAGTCACATTAGGAACTGCATCTGTTCATTGCACCCATATGTCAACCAATTATGATTGTTAGTCTGTGTGTATAAGTTCCCTGCTTGTTTAGTGTTTGTTATGGAGTCCTTGCCTTTTATAACACCACATCTGAGGTCTGTTTGTCTATTCTTTGTTACTTGTGGTAACAAACTTGTGGTTAGATTACTTATGTGAAAATTGACCCCTGCCTGGACTGTTTTGTGAGTACGGATTTTCCAACGCATTCTCATCCCAAGGCGCCATATTTTGACACTTTTGCAAAAGCGTAAATATCCAACGCACATGGCACCCTTTAGCGCCAAATGAGACGGTTGAGTTTTAGGTATGGGGTAGGGGTAGGGTTAGACCACTAGGAGGCGCATTCTGCCCTATTTATTTTTACGTCTCATTTGGCGCTAAAGGGTGCCATGTGCGTTGGATATTTACGCTTTTGCAAAAGTGTCAAAATATGTCGCTTTGGGATGAGAACGGGTTCGATTTTCCCATTAAAGCTTACTGCATTATTGGATCTTTTGTGTTTTCTGAGTGTGGATCGTGACAGAAGAAATCTGTTATGTCAAGTAGAGATGTTCCGATACCCTTTTTCGCTTCCTCGATACCGATTCCGATACCTGGATTCAGGGTTTCAGCCAATACCGAGTACCGATCCGATACCTGGGTGTGTATAGTATCTATTCACTTGAACTTGAACTGTTCAGCTGCAATTCATTCTAGCACTGTATGAATTGATAGAATTGTTATGGTGTGCGTCAAACTTATCCCTAAATTAAACATGAACAAATACATAGAGCGAACTAGAGTATTTTATTATCTAAATAACATTTCATAGCAATATTTATCTTAAGTGAAAAAGAACTTAAAATGCAGCTACACATCTAATACAGTAAATGAAAAAAGGTATTTTAGATTTACTAAATAACTACAGTATATATATATATATATATATATATATATATATATATATATATATATATATATATATATATATATATAAAAGTGCAACAAATAAATCTAGGAATCTTAAAAGATTATATGAATAATATAAGAAAATAATATCTTTATAACTGAATATCAATAAACAATTTTGTTAAATAAATGAAATGGCTGATCATCCAGAATAATAAACTCAATAACTTTCATGTTGTTGGTTATATTTATTGTTCGTTGGCTGTCTTTTGAAAACATTTCTCTTCATTTGAGAGATTTGCCACTTTTTCGATTTCTCTTCAGAATCATTTCTGTGTAATCATAACCTTAATGAAGCTTTTAGAGATTGTTGATTCTGCGGGTTGACGGGTCTTCAAATGCTTAAGTTACTTGTGTTGAAGTTGCTAATACTTCTACCCCTCGAAATTGCAGTATGGAATGAGACCTATCGCCGTTTTACTGGCTTTTTGGTCCAGTCTGAAATACAGCCGAACTGCGGACATTATGCCAGGGTGGACGCACGTGCGTTTTCTTCTTTGCTGCTCTAAACATTGGTTGATTGTGGCAACAGCACGACTTCCTGTGTTTCCACTAGCAACCACTGTTTAGAGCAGCAAATAAGAGTTGAAGAGTTGCCCGAGGGGTCTACACCGCCGTGGCCGCCTGAGGGGTCTACACTGCCATAGCTGCCCAAAGCGTCTTCTCCGCCATTGGCACCTGAGGGAAAGTCTCCGCCCTGGCCACCCGATGGACCCCCAATCGTTGTCCGTTCTCATCATTGTTCATTGCACCCAGCTGTCACCCATTATGATTTTTATTCTGTGTGTATAAGTACCCCGCTTGTTTAGTGTTTGCTACAGAGTCCTTGTCTTTTATTACACCACATCTGAGGTCTATTTCTGTCTATTCTTTGTTACTTGTGTTTTGGATTGCTTATATGGATATTTAGCTCTGCCTGGACTGTTTTGTGAGTACGGATTTCCCCATTGAAACTTACTGCATTATTGGATCTTTTGTGTTTCCTGAGTGTGGATCGTGACACATTTGGGCTAAAAGCCTTAATGGAGCTGTTTAAAGTTGCCATGGGATCACAAATAAATCAGAGCAGATTTAATATGCGTGTTCTTCTTTTATCTGAAATGATGATAAATACCAGTTTATGCCGTTTGATTATGTCCTCTAAGCTCACAGTTGGAGTCTATTAGCCCTGGCTGGTCCTCAACATTCACTCATATTGCCCTCACTTGCATGCAAATGCGGTAAATCATTTCTGGCTGTCATACATAAACAAATCAAACCAATGGAAGGGGCCCATGGGCTGCAGCCCATTCAAACCCAATGGTATTTCTAGCATAGTTGAAGACTTTTCAAATAATTTTATTTTGCCCACCATGCATTTATTTGATCAAAAATACAGTAAAACAGTAATACTGAGAATATTATTATATTTACACTCACCTGCCACTTTATTAGGTACCCCATGCTAGTAACGGGTTGGACCCACTTTTGCCTTCAGAGCAGCCTCAATTCTTCGTGGCATAGATTCAACAAGGTGCTGGAAGCATTCCTCAGGGAGTTTGGTCCATATTGACATGATGGCATCACACAGTTGCCGCAGATTTGTCGGCTGCACATCCATGATGCGAATCTCCCGTTCCCACCACATCCCAAAGATGCTCTATTGGATTGAGATCTGGTGACTGTGGAGGCCATTTGAGTACAGCGAACTCATTGTCATGTTCAAGAAACCAGTCTGAGATGATTCCAGCTTTATGACATTATCCTGCTGAAAGTAGCCATCAGAAGTTGGGTACATTGTGGTCATAAAGGGATGGACATGGTCAGCAACAATACTCAGGTAGGCTGTGGCGTTGCAACGATGCTCAATTGGTACCAAGGGGCCCAAAGTGCCAAGAAAATATTCCCCACACCATGACACGACCACCACCAGCCTGAACCGTTGATACAAGGCAGGATGGATCCATGCTTTCATGTTGTAGACGCCAAATTCTGACCCTACCATCCGAATGTCGCAGCAGAAATCGAGACTCATCAGACCAGGCAACGTTTTTCCAGTCTTCTATTGTCCAATTTCGATGAGCTTGTGCAAATTGTAGCCTCAGTTTCCTGTTCTTAGCTGAAAGGAGTGGCACCTGGTGTGGTCTTCTGCTGCTGTAGCCCATCTGCCTCAAAGTTCGACGTACTGTGCGTTCAGAGATGCTCTTCTGCCCACCTTGGTTGTAATGGGTGGTTATTTGAGTCACTGTTGCCCTTCTATCAGCTCGAACCAGTCTGGCCATTCTCCTCTGACCTCTGGCATCAACAAGGCATTTCCACCCACAGAACTGCCGCTCACTGGATGTTTTTTCTTTTTCTGACCATTCTCTGTAAACCCTAGAGATGGTTGTGCGTGAAAATCCCAGTAGATTAGCAGTTTCTGAAATACTCAGACCAGCCCTTCTGGCACCAACAATCATTCCACGTTCAAAGTCACTCAAATCACCTTTCTTCCCCATACTGATGCTCGGTTTGAACTGCAGGAGATTGTCTTGACCATGTCTACATGCCTAAATGCACTGAGTTTAAAATTTGGTAACGCTTCATTTTATAGTACAGTACTTACAGTGTTCTTACCTAGAAAGTATTGGCTAATATAAGGTAAGTACATGGAACAGGGGTAGGATTAGGGGTAGCTTCAGGGTTAGTACTAGTTATTACCCAGTAATTGTTGTTACTATAATAAGTACATAGTATTTACATGTGTAACTGGACTGTAAAAGGAAGCGTTACCAAGGATTCCTTGGAAACAATTAGTCAACTAGTCATTCAGTCAACCAACTCATTATTTGGTAAATATATAGGTGTCATGAAATAACAATGAACAATACTTTTAAATCATTTAATAATATTTGCTCATCTCTACATGTATTAATACATTTTAGCAATTAAGGTTGTGTAAATGAAAATTATTTAATGTATTATACATTAACATGAATTAGCAATGAACAAGTATATTAAGAATTAACTAATCTAATTGATTACCCAACATTGTTGCTCATTGTTTGTGAGACTGAGTCCCCTATATTAACAAATTGAAGCTTATTGTAAAATGTTCCCAAAATTGTGTTGTTTTGCACATCCTTTGTCATGAGAGACGAGGATTCGATGCCGACTGCACTTAGCGGACTGCTCTGAAGGGCTGTCCAACCAGCCTGAACACATTTATTTATATTAGGAAGAGCACAAAGCATAAAGATCCTTTAACTTAGAGCCCATCCGCAGAGGACAGACACATGGAGCCAAACTGACTGACAGCACATTTAACTAGAATACAATGCACAAACTCCTTCGTCTCTTCCTCTCTCAGTATAATTAAGTCAAGAAAGCAAACGTCATTGTAACTCTATTTGTAAATACCCCTCTCTCTCTCCTGAGGTTTGTTTCCAGAGTTTACAGTATTTAATTGAGGAATAATTAAAATTAATCTAAAATGTGCCTAGTCACAAAACATTACAGGATCACCTGCACCAATTAGCCCTTAGTGTTGCTTTATATTAGCCTCAGTGGAATAAACAGACCACCAAGAGGGCTTGTCAACACAGGGCACACATGTCCTCAGGGAGCCATTCTGTGTGTGTGTGTGTGTGTGTGTGTAGGCATGTGCTTGAGAATTTAGGTCAGTATGCTGAATGGTAATAGAAATGAGAGCAGTATTGAAGTGGCATGTGTGCTGTGTGTGAGAAGGTGATGAATGCTAATGAGTGTGAAACAGGGCTGAGAGGTCGAGACCCCACTGAGTCCCTCAAGACCTGGAGAAGAAAGCTGCCCCAGAGTGTCCTACATACAGACAGATAAAAAGTGTGTGTGTGTGTGTGTGTGTGTGTGTGTGTGTGTGTTTAGCACCTACTGTTTGGAGAGATGTAGAGTGACAGCAATTTCCAACCCTTGCTCAAAGCATTCTGTAATCACTCCACTCTAACTCCACTCTGAGTTTTCCATTTCACGCTCACTGTTTTTAATGTCAAATCTGGGCGCAAGATGTATCAGTTAACATTATTTGATTCCTAGATTTGTATGATTTTATGACATTTTTTGAAACATTTTTATGACAATATTTGAATAGGTTACACATCTAAGAGAAGAGAGTGCCTTTTCTTGCCTTTACACTATTTCCTAATATAATAAAGCATTAAGCAGATTCAAAATTTAGTTTTTTACATGTAAAATTAAATTTTAAAAGTATATTAAAAGTATATATTAGATGTGTAATGTAAAATTAAAAGTTAACAAATAAAAAAAAAAGTTTTTTAAAACATTCTTCACAATATCTTCTTTTGTGTTCTCCAGAATAAAATAAGTCATACCGGTTTGGAATGACATGAGAGTGAGTAAATAATCACATAATATTAAAGTGCCCCTGTTATGCTTTTTTTCTGAATATTACCTTTCATGCAGTGTTGTAAAAGCTGTTTGTGAATGTTAAAGGTCTGCAAAGTTTTGAAGATCAAAATGCAAGATAAATAAGTTCATTGTCTCCTAAAATAGAGAATGGATTCTGAACTGCCAAAACAAGTCGCTGGATAGTTGTAACTTCATAAACCTACATATCAATGTAACAAATTTGTATAATGCCAACATATGGTCTTCATTGGCTTCATAAACTTTGACCCATCCTCTAAAGCTGTAGTTGTAGCTGCCTGGAAGAGTGTTTGGTTCGTGTTGTCGAAATGTCACTTTCAAGTTGAGGTTTTGCACTTGAATTGATACAGATAAACTGAAACAATCTGTTGAGGAAGCCTCCAGAGCTGAAATTCAAATAGGGTAATAGGCGTTTAATTTCTGACATGTTCTGAAAGTGGCAAACAACAGACAAGGCCGTCTAACCAGAGCAGAGCAGGCTCGCGGAAAGGAGGTTTTAGAGAGACTGAATTTGCTGTTTTCCTTGAGAAATTAGGTTATATGCAATGTAATTTATGATAAAATAAAAGTGGTTTTTGACCTTGGATGCATGTAAACCTACAAAACATAAGTAACCTTTAAAGTATAGCATAAGGGGCACTTTATTTTTTTGGGTGAACTACAGTATATCTTTAAAGGAACACTTCATATTTTATTTTCTCCACAATACATTATCACATTCACTCATAATGAGCAAATATGTCTTCCTGATTATAGCCGCTTTCCAACCGGAGGGACTTTTGCAGTTCCTAGAACCTAACGTTCATATAACCCTTTTTTCTCGTTTTCCGATCGGACTAAATTGGGGATTTTTTTAGTTCCTCAGACCGTAGTTCCTATAACTCTTTCAGTACCTAGTCTAGAGCGAGGACTTTTTTAGTTCCCTTTCCCTAGGTCTACATTGATTGGTTCAACTTACAAGTCATGCTCACTGTCAACACAGAACTTGTAGCGCGCTGTCTGCCATATGCTGTGTGTTTTTGCAAAACATTACAACGAGGATTAAGACAAACATAACGCATTCAACCAGCTAATTGCTAATGCTAGCTAAACTTACCCATTGTTTTGTTTGCCTCCTGCGCTCTGCTCTTTTATCTTCTTCCATCATATTACTTAATATCATATTACGCTGGAGCCTTCGTCTTCTGTGTTTCTCTGTACAGAACTCAAGCATAATCTTTAAACGCCGCCGTTTGTTCTCCGTTATTAAGGTCCCGGCAAGGCAGAACAGGAACATTGCAATAGCCATGCTGGTTTGTTGTTGTATGTGGCCGCGCTACGCTATAGAGGGAATGCACTGACGTCACTTTCCTGCCAAAAGAGTGGCAAAAGATCTGCGGCGTGACTGGATTTAATAGGGGAAACTGCAAAAATGCGACTAAAACGAACAATTTTATCAATTTAAACTAAATGTTGGACTCAATATACACTCACCGGCCACTTTATTAGGTACCCCATGCTAGTAACGGGTTGGACCCCCTTTTGCCTTCAGAACTGCCTCAATTCTTCGTGGCATAGATTCAACAAGGTGCTGGAAGCATTCCTCAGGGAGTTTGGTCCATATTGACATGATGGCATCACACAGTTGCCGCAGAATTGTCGGCTGCACATCCATGATGCGAATCTCCCGTTCCACCACATCCCAAAGATGCTCTATTGGATTGAGATCTGGTGACTGTGGAGGCCATTTGAGTACAGCGAACTCATTGTCATGTTCAAGAAACCAGTCTGAGATGATTCCAGCTTTATGACATGGCGCATTATCCTGCTGAAAGTAGCCATCAGAAGTTGGGTACATTGTGGCCATAAAGGGATGGACATGGTCAGCAACAATACTCAGGGTAGGCTGTGGCGTTGCAACAATGCTCAATTGGTACCAAGGGGCCCAAAGAGTGCCAAGAAAATATTCCCCACACCATGACACCACCACCACCAGCCTGAACCATTGATACAAGGCAGGATGGATCCATGCTTTCATGTTGTAGACGCCAAATTCTGACCCTACCATCCGAATGTCGCAGCAGAAATCGAGACTCATCAGACCAGGCAACGTTTTTCCAATCTTCTATTGTCCAATTTCGATGAGCTTGTGCAAATTGTAGCCTCAGTTTCCTGTTCTTAGCTGAAAGGAGTGGCACCCGGTGTGGTCTTCTGCTGCTGTAGCCCATCTGCCTCAATGTTCGACGTACTGTGCGTTCAGAGATGCTCTTCTGCCCACCTTGGTTGTAACGGGTGGTTATTTGAGTCACTGTTGCCCTTCTATCAGCTCGAACCAGTCTGGCCATTCTCCTCTGACCTCTGGCATCAACAAGGCATTTCCACCCACAGAACTGCCGCTCACTGGATGTTTTTTCTTTTTCGGACCATTCTCTGTAAACCCTAGAGATGGTTGTGCGTGAAAATCCCAGTAGATTAGCAGTTTCTGTAATACTCAGACCAGCCCTTCTGGCACCAACAATCATGCCACGTTCAAAGTCACTCAAATCACCTTTCTTCCCCATACTGATGCTCGGTTTGAACTGCAGGAGATTGTCTTGACCATGTCTACATGCCTAAATGCACTGAGTTGCCGCCATGTGATTGGCTGCTTAGAAATTAAGTGTTAACAAGCAGTTGGACAGGTGTGCCTAATAAAGTGGCCGGTGAGTGTAGTGTTCCTTACAACTTACTAAAGATCCAGTGATCCATGGATATTGACATGCAGCCAGGAATCGTGTTGCCTGACATTTATGTTTGCCTGATTTTGACGTCATGGAAATAAAAGCAATATAGACGGTAAACATAAAGCAAATTTGCCTGTGAACGCTTTATTTAAATAGAATATAGGTAGGTCTAAATCGGGTGATCACTTATATCAGTGTTATATGTAAGTTAGCCTATATATCATCATATCGTCCAGCCATAAAACTTTATAGTTTTTTTTGGTCAGTGTTTATTAAGAAACATCCAATAATGCAGAATATGCAATGATAAATATTTAATTGATGAGTTGTTAATATATATACCATTACAAAAGATATGGGTATGGTTTTACAGCTAAATTCAGCATATTGACACAAAATGATAACTGCAGATCCACCTTTCGCTGACTGGAGTCCAGTTGTTTCTGTGAATTGCAGTGATCCATTTGCTCCTCTTTTAGCAGTCTGTAAAAATATACCTCTGATTTTTTTGTCAAATCTAGTTGTACAGTCAATTGCAAAGCTCTTTCCCACTCTATATGTGTTGTGTTTGTTTTTCGCGGCATTCACGCTGAAATATATACAGCTGCTCAGTCTTTTTGCCACTCACTGTGAGAAACTGCAGGCACGTGACCGGATGGTGACGTCATGCGCATTCCCTCCATAAAGACCATCGCCGTGCTTGCGTTCCCCCTCCTACCACTATGGCCACTTGGCCAGGTGCGAACGCAAGCAGCAAAACCGAGTTTGGGGGAGAGTAGTTCTTAGAACTGTTTAGAATTGGACAGTTCCTATAACTAAGTTCCTGTAACTACTTGGTTGGAAAGCTGTGAAGTTGTGATTAAACTAATAATTTCCATATTTCTTTCAGACTTCTAATAGTCTTAACCTTTTTTAAAACATGGTGGCTACTTTCAAACATGCCATTACGGTCCGTTAACATGTTGTGCTGCCATGTATCAGAGCGATCTTAAAGTGAAAGAACTCACGACATTCTGTCTTTTCGAAATAAAATCCCTTCTTGCTCCAGGCAGATTCAAACAGCTCCGATCTGTGCTCTGCTTGTTAGATTTACACTTAGCTAGGTGGTCTATATCCAGGAGTGCCCCCCTATTTCTTTCTCCCTCTCGATCTCTTTTTTCTCTCTCTCTCTCTCTCTCTCTTTCTCTCTCTCTCTCTCTCTCTCTCTCTCTCTCTCTCTCTCTCTCTCTCTCTCTCTCTCTCTCTCTCTCCTTATCTCTCTCTTCCTCTGTAGTAAGGTATTTGACCTGGTGGCATGCTTCAGTGGTGCAGAACATTCCTGTTGAGAGGTTTCTCTGCTCCATTCACCTGACTCTCCGTCACACACACACACACACACACACACACACACACACACAGACACTCCACCACATCGACCCTCACTCTCCCCTCAGATCAGTGCCTAAATAGCCAATCAATATGGCCACAGGCAGCTGTTCCTACATCCTTTTATTTACCTCACACGGCAACCTCACCATGTGAGCGGCCCCCTGAAGTAATCAGCTCCCTCCTCTGCGTCTGAATAAGAGACAGAATGTTGAAAAACAGACACATCCTAAATGGACCGTGTCATTGTGCATGCATGAACGCACTGGGAGACGAGAGCGTGCAAATACAATCAAGAGCCCAAGCTGTGGCTAGAGTCGTCAAAGACACTTGTCAAGTCGTCAAAGCTACCCCGGAGCCTGTTGATCAGGTCGTTCCAATCATCCCCATCGCTGATTCCTGCTTCTCTGGATGTCTAAGTGATTCTATTTCTTTCTG
Organism: Hybognathus amarus; assembly: GCA_030378365.1. NCBI lineage: Eukaryota > Metazoa > Chordata > Actinopteri > Cypriniformes > Leuciscidae > Hybognathus > Hybognathus amarus. The sequence goes on from JAQIUQ010002032.1 coordinate 254,192, forward strand.
CCTGAGTCTCCTAGCTGGGTGCCCAGCTGATCAAATAAACCATCGGCAGACCCCACAGCCAATGAGCTGGCTAAGCACCCACACAGTCCATCGTCTGCAGCAGCCAAGACACAAATGTCCATTCCAGGACTGCATGTTCCACCAAGCCACAATACATGCTGGAGCTGCTGTTATTGACGGCGGAGGGGGAAAAGGCATCATGGTCATTTCTCCAGTAGAGTGCTTGTTCGCTGCCTTAATTGAGTAGACTGTTATATTTCAGCACCTTATTAAATCGGAAGGAAGCAGGCCAGAGAGTATTACGTGAGAGTAATTGATTTTGGCGCATTGCTGCTCATCTACTTTGGCCGTCTTTACACAAACCCATTCCTCCAATTTTTGTTTATGGCTTGTCTCTTTGTCGTTGCTGTCTTGCTCATTTCTCCTCGCTTTTCTCTCACTTTCAACCATCCATAATATTTTGGCCCCGCTTAGCTTACGTCCAGTTTCCAGAGGACACAGAAACCAACAGTACTTTGCAATTTTCATTCTTGTTAAATGTTGACAATGAGCTTTCCACTGCATCTACTTGGCTTTTACATCATTATTTTTTTAATAGGAAATATATGAGACTGATATTTCTAAAAAAAAAATCCATATGCAATAATGACAGCCACAAAAAAAAAACATTCACGCCTTTTCAGTCTTAATTTTTCACTGTCTTTAGTAAATCCTAACAGTAGTTTTTAACGCCAAGGGCCCTGTCATACACCCGACACTTTAACCTCGCGCATGAGCAACCACAACTGGCTTTTAAAGGGAATGGGAGCTGAGAGTCTGATTGGTTTATTGCACATTATGCCCAAAACACACACATTACTCATTAAGAGAATAGGGACAACTCTTTTAGACCATGCGCTGGGCGTATAGACCATTTTTCCCGTTGTCAAACTACTGTGGCAAAAGTGGATTTAGATATGCCCTAGGTGCACTTGCCCCGTGTGCTTTAGATCATGCACTTAGATTGTTCAAATAGGGCCTGAAAGGTTAGTAAATCTGGCTTTAAAATCAATCCTGAGAAATAGCTTCATGAAGTGAACAAAGAGGATGCCAAACAGGATATGAGACTGTGTTTTGGCAACAGTTTGGTAACCTGACGCCGCCAGATGGATTTGCTCCGCATATCCATCTGGAAACCTTCCGTTGAAGAAGTTTTGGTAAGGGGCCAAAATACTGGTTAGCTGATTGGCCTATGTTGGTGATAGACGGGCCAAATCAACCAATCAGATCAACGGAAGCACATGACGTACTAACTTGCTGCTGCAGGTAAAGGCTCGTTAGCTCAGCAAAGCAACATGTCGGCAAAGGATATTTGCCGTTTATGTAACTACAATTTGCGAATAAAAGGCACCATTTCAGCTGCCCGGTCCATATTTCACAAGAAGGATGCAAGAGAAAAAGCATTCAGCGAGCGGCTAAAAGAATTAGGACTACCGCTGTCTGAAAATGTTTCTAGATCGCGTTGCTTCCGCTTGATTGCGTCACACCTCAACCCGCCTCAAAGCCAACGCTGATTGGACGTTCGTTTGGTGAACTGCTCCCAAATTTTCTTTAACGGAAAGTATCCAGACTGATCTGCGAGTGAAACCTTGAAAGCTCGCGAGATCAGGATGGTCTCGCGAGGCTAACAGTTTGACATATTTAAAAAAAAAAAATTAAGGGAACAACAGAAATTTTGGCACAGCAGCAAGATTTTTTTTTTTTTTTTTTTTTGGAAGAAATAAATACTTCTATTGGTAACACTTTACGGGTAAGGTTACATAAATTATCATGAATTAATGTATAAATTCTTGCATGAATTATGCATTCATTCATGCATTATTACTCTTTGAATCATCAGGAACTAACACGACTTGTTCATCTTAATTAAAGCTACTCTTTTTACACTATGACTACTGTATTTGATACAGTACAAAATCATAATGATCATGCGTAATAAATCATAACTCATGATGATGTACTCATCTTAGTTAATGTTTTAATTAAGGTGTTGTTCATCCATGAAGTCATGAGTGAAAAACTTTGAACTCATGTTAGTTCCTGATGATTCATGAGATATTAATTCATGCATGAATGCATAATTCATGCATGAATGTATAAATGAAATCAGTGATAATTCATCTACCCTTACTGTAAAGTGTTAATCCCTTTATTTAGCAAGGATGCATTTAATTAATCAAAATGACAGCAAAGACATTAAAGGGTTAGTTCACCCAAAAATTAAGTCATTAATTACTCACCCCCATGCTGTACCAACCCCGTAAGACCTTCATTCATCTCCGGAACACAAATGAAGATATTTTTGATTTAATCTGAGAGGTGATCACTCCTACATAGGCTGCCTAAGGGACTGGCACTTGACGGCCCATAAAGTCATTAAAGAAAATGTTTAAATATTCAATGTGGCTCAATTATAAGTTTATCATGCGACGAGACTACTTTTTGTGCGAAAAAAACCCATAAATAACGACTTTATTCGACTATTCCATTACTTCCTTATGGGCCTTGAGACGAGAGTAGAAGAGATTTCCTGAACGCATGTGCGAGAACTGAGATGATGACGTTTTTATACTTCTTGTTACCGGCTGCTCACCACTTAGGAGTATTACCAGCCCATAAAGTATTACCGGCCCAAAAATCTGTTCTTTTGAACAAAATAATCCTGATAAAATGGTTTACAGTTTCAACAAAAATTCTAAGCAGCGCAAATGTTTCAACACTGGTAATAATTAGATATTTACGTCAATAATCCTGATCGGCCTGATCTTCGCGCCAAGCCTGTATGGCCTGATCTTCATGTCATGCCTGCGTTCCATGTCAGCCCTGCCGAGCCTGTACTTCTTCACATCAGTCATGCTGATCCTGAGCTTCTTCATGCCAGTCCTGCCATGTCAGCACTTCACGTCAGTGTCTGTGCATCACCACCGAGCCTGCGCATCACGTCATGCACGGCGAGCCAGAGACTGTTTACCTCATGCACACCGAGCCAGAGACTGTTCCTGTCACACCTCCTGAGCCTGTCCCTGAACCTGTCCCTGAGCCTGTCCCTAAGCCCATGGTTCTTCCCAATGACATTTTTTGGGGGCGGTATACGTCTCCACCATGGCCGCCTGAAGAGTCATCTCAACCAAGGCCGCCTGAAAGGCCTTCTGTGCCCTGGCCGCCTGCACTACCTTCTCCGCCCTGGCCACCTGCACAGCTTGCTCCGCCCTGGAGGCTTCCAAACTTATTGATGTAATATGGCGCAAGTACGTAATACCTACTTTCTTGTTGTCAATTTCACTGACTGTGAATGAGGCCTGCCACCCACATCATAATCACCAACGGAAAGTGCCTGCCCAGATCATCTCAGCTTTACCCCTCCCAATGCTCAGAATACGGAATAAATAAATCCACCACAAATCCTCTCTCAACGCAGGGCTCTCTGTCATCTGTGCAATGTGCAAGTGCAGTATATGCATAACCATAATCCCAAAACATGCTGTCATTCCACCCAATGTATTACCATATTTCATCCCACATGCTCTATTAAAAGATTGCACTACTTACCAACAGACACTTTGTACCGCTTCATGACTGCTTTAGCCAAGTCTCAAGATTCAAACACTATTGAAAACTGGAGAGATCCATTAAATCCATCAGTATCCCCTCTCAAACCTCATTGCCAGGCTTAAGCTTAAAAGTGCATGTGATAAAACCACTGCATATAAGTTTTGGAAGCACAATAAGCATTAATGAAAATAGCACAATGAGGATAACAGCAGCTCATCTGCATATGTGATTGACAGCTTAACAGCAATCCTCTCTCACTTTGATCTTCCTTGAATTATCCAATAAATCTCAACGTTTTTTGCATAAGTGATCTTGACTGGACCATGAGCCTGATCGCGTCAGTTAGCAGAATTCAGCTTGCAGCTTATGTCTGAGTCTACCATCAGGGACTGTTTGCAGATGTAGATTAAGATTCATCTTTCAAAACACAGAAGCCTGAAGAGATGCATGAAAGTCAAATGAGCTTATTAATTCATGCTATGGTGATTCCATGTGTTATATTTTATGCTTTTGAATGGTGTGATGCAGAGCATTTGCCCATTGGCTCTTTCTTAATATACACAAACCATTTGACTACTGACATATTGTAACATTAACAGTTTTATGGTTGTAAAACCATAATTTATTCCTGTGATGGAATCACATTATTATTAGTCACAGTTTCCACAAAATCATAAAATATTTCATTATAAAAATCATTATCTATCTATCTATCTATCTATCTATCTATCTATCTATCTATCTATCTATCTATCTATCTATCTATCTATCTATCTATCTATCTATCTATCTATCTATCTATCTATCTATCTATCTATCATCTATACTATCATCATATCTATCATCTATCTATCATCTATCTATCATCTATCTATCATCTATCTATCATCTATCTATCTATCTATCTATCTATCTATCTATCTATCTATCTATCTATCTATCTATCTATCTATCTATCTATCTATCTATCTATCTATCTATCTATCTATCTATCTATCTATCGTCTGTCTGTCTGTCTGTCTGTCTGTGTATCTGTGAATCTCTATTTATTTTATTCTGATCCTTTATTATACATCTAAATTACAAATCTGCATCCTGATCACTACCTCAGTTTAAATTAAAGTCAAATGCAAATGAATGATTTTATTATTTTAAAAGGCACTCTCAAGTTCTGAATGTCACTCAACCTTGCTATTCTCAAACTTAACCTCAGCATAGTTTTGTGTCATTATTTGTATAACCCACAATGGACAGATATATTTGGAATTAGCTAAATGAAATGAAAACCGGAGTGTTTCAGTGTCCATATAAAAAGTGCTTGCCGACATTAAAAATGGTTAAATCATTCACATAAAAGATTAAATTATTTTGTTCTAAAACAAATTAGATGCCGCCACAAGACTAGTATAAACTAAAACCAAATTGAATATCTGGACAGTTTTATTATTATTATTATTATTATGTCAATGCAAGCAGCATGAATCTGGCACTCCACTCGTAGACTCTTTATCAGCTTATTGTGAGTCATGTACATATGGGAAACATTGACCTGCGCACTGAGTAGTCAACTACTTTACTGTATGACCAGTTCACTAATAAAAGTAATTCATGTGCAAGCCCAAGTATATCACACCTACTCATCAATATAGATTTGTTTCCTTACTTAACCCAAAGCCACTTGCAACTAAGTGTGAAATACTGTACCTTAACTGATTCATCATAAGAATTTTATTGAATGCACTGACTTAATATTAAGTGACTTTTCCTTCCTGGTTCTCACAGAGTTTCTCCAGGGGTTATTTGACCTTAATTTTTGGTTCTGCACCCTGCACCTTTCAGGTTCCATTAAAACTTCATCAAAAAATGCAGAATGAAGTCTTAAGACATGGCTGAGCATGTTGGTCTTTCCGCTTCCCGCAGGTCTCCTGTGATGGCCGGAGGCTTGTTTGCTGTAAACCGCCAGTGGTTCTGGGAGCTGGGAGGATATGACACAGGCCTTGAGATCTGGGGAGGCGAGCAGTTTGAAATATCCTTCAAGGTGAGTTAAAGCCTCTGCATTGATTCCTGTATGCAATTCACAAATAATACATCCATTTTCACAGACTTGTTCCAAGGCTGCATCTTGTTGTTGGCCTCTCAGTTCAACATAATCTAACAGAACACAATAAGGCTCACACAAGACAGTGTCTCAGTCCAATGCATTGTGCAATCCAGGCCTTAAAATGGATTCCAAGACACACACTCAGAAAACCACATTCAATAGCTCATCGCTCCTGATCCATTGCGAACCTCTAACTATAGCTATACCAGATTCCTTTTCTCACACTTAATGTGCTCTGTCTGTCTGTCTAGACAGTCTTTTCTCATTTCTTTCAACAATAAAGCCAGAATGAGATTGGACGGCCGAGGTTATTTTCTTCACTGTGTTACTAACTGAAGCCTCAGAGCCAAACGCACACGAGTCGGCCAAAATAAGGCGGCGAAGATAGCATAGTTGTGAGTCTGTGCGCGTTTGTGTTTGTGTGTATGTGTTTAGACTGGCTAGACTAGTGAAACTAATTAGATTGTGTGATCCAGTGATTGGCTGTGGCTCTGAAGTGATTCGGTTTTGATTAGTGGGGCAAAAACTGGCGCCGATGGATGTGAGGAAGTGTTCTATTTATCAGTTCTGACATACCTGCCACCCCACTCTTTTTCATTCGACTCTCACTTGCGCTGGCACTGAACTTTGTTATTGGAACACCATCCTCTGCACCTCTCTAGTAACCATGGCAACCGCTAAAATAGTTTAGAGGCTAAACCGCCTGTTTGAGAGATTTTTTTATCGTTATTTCCTTTTTATGCACAGCCTATTTGTCTGTTGCTATTTGTCATAAAGTTGACCTTGACATATGGCAGTAACATGCCAAACAACTCTCCATTTGAAAACTTAAATATAGCTGGCATTGTAATACAGTGTCTCCCTCAAACTCCATGGTGCAACTACAAACTAAAATAAAAGCAGAGGCTGATTGGGTTGGCGTCATCCCATTGATTGGTTGCCTGCCACACTCCGTCCAAGTTTCATCCATCTGTTCGATGTAGGCAGCTTTTTAAATGCAATTCAAGTCATCTTAATATCTAAAGTCCTGCCATGGCTGCCTTCCTCAATGCTTTATGATAAAAGAGGCTGTGAAAAAAAATGTGAAAATTATTCACATTTGTTACATGGCTCTCTCGTTTATCCTCAAATGAGGGATCTGCAGGGGCTTTTTCACACTCACTTTGTAGCATTGATGTTAAGAACGATTCTCTCCCCATAACGATGGGGTCTGTGAAGTTAGTTAGCTTGACCGCTAACCCGCCGCCTGGCAGGAGAGATAGGTCTGTGCGGTTTGATATCTGCAGACAGCTCTCTCGGGCCCAGCGGGTGACCGAGGAATAGAGAGAGACCATCAGACTCAGACTCGTCCAACTTTAAGCCGCCCTCCCCTTCCGCTTTCTCACCTCCCTCTGTGTGTCGTTGGCCCTGGCCGAGTCCAAGCTCCACCATGCCTGAGCCAATACTCGATACGGACAGGCACTTCAAAGTCTTGGCCTTAGTGGAACAGAAAGAGAGAGACAGGAAGGGACGCATATTGAACACCCTGCTTTTTTTTCTTTATCTTTCTTTTCTTTTGGTTTAAAGAAGAAAAGTAGAGACACAAGCATAAGGCAGTTGGAAAACTGTACTTCTTTCCTTCAGTGAATGCGCCAGTCGATCAGTAATTGGAGCCCATGGCGAGGACATTGCTTGTATCTGGTTCGATGTGGAAGCGTAGCAGTATTTCTAGCTAGTCTGTCCACATATTCCCTGGAGCTCACAAGGATGTGATGCATGAGGCTTTCTGAGTTTTTTTCAACTGTCTAAGAGAATGCAGAAGGAAAAAAAAACTCTGTATATACTGTGATGTGGTATAAATGTTTGAGTATGTGTGTGCGTATGTGCTTTTTCAGGTGTGGATGTGCGGAGGCAGCATGTATGATGTACCTTGTTCGAGGGTGGGCCACATCTACAGGAAGTACGTCCCCTACAAGGTGCCTTCAGGGACCAGCCTGGCAAGAGTGAGTAGAACTTCCACTATCCTTCCAAATGAGAAAGGATAGTGTTTTTCAACAGTGGCCCAATTCTGCTAGTTTATAGTGCTCTAGATTCACAATGTTCCTGAGATGCTCTTATTCATATTCTGTACAGATGATAAAAGACAAATTGTAGGGAGAGAACATCACTCTGCTCTAAATAGTGTATAGAAAATGTGACTAATATATGGACACTTGCATTATATGACATGATTAAGGAAAAGACGATGGATTGATGGATGGACGGAAAATGTGTATATATCTGTTAATCCTTCTCACAGAACCTGAAACGAGTGGCAGAGACATGGATGGACGAGTACACAGAGTACATCTATCAGCGTCGACCCGAGTACCGCCACCTCTCCACTGGTGACATTACCGCTCAGAAGGAGCTCCGCAAGCAACTCAAATGTAAAGACTTCAAATGGTACATGAACACTGTGGCCTGGGACCTGCCCAAATATTACCCACCTGTGGAGCCACCGCCAGCTGCTTGGGGAGAGGTGAGTAAACAATGCCACAATACATTTGTGAAGATACCAGGGTTGAGCGAAATGCAGAATTTTTTATCATTGGCTTTTTAATCTTTTGATTTATGACTTTGAATTAGAATTGAATTAGCCACACAGGGATATTGAATTGGAAGTGGCATACATTTTAAAGAATTCAACAAAGGTACCGAGACTTTTTTATAGTCAAACAAGAACAGAAATAAGCAAGAGCACTTTTCCATCTTATAAACTTTCTTCGTTGACATTTTTTATAGTAAATGAGAGCGTTCTGGGAAAGTTCTTGGGGAGAGTATGATGTTTTATTGAAAGAAGTTTATCAAGGCTGCATGCAATTGATCAAAAATAATGTAAAAACAGAAATATTGTGAAATGTTATTGCAATTTAAAATCTTTTTAAACATATCTCAAAATGTAATTCATTCCTGTGATGGCAAAGCTGACCTTTCAGCATCATTACTCCAGTCTTCAGTGTTACACGATCCTTCAAAAATTATTGTAATAATATGCTATTTTTTTATTGTTATTATCAATGTTGGAAATATTTGTGCTATTTTTTGGGAAACTGTGATACTTTTGTCGGGAATACTTGATGAATAGAAAGTTGAAAAGAACAGCAATTCTATTATATATGTGTGTGTGTGTGTGTGTGTGTGTGTGTGTGTGTGTGTGTGTGCGCTCACCGGCCACTTTATTAGGTACCCCATGCTAGTAACGGGTTGGACCCCCTTTTGCCTTCAGAACTGCCTCAATTCTTCGTGGCATAGATTCAACAAGGTGCTGGAAGCATTCCTCAGGGAGTTTGGTCCATATTGACATGATGGCATCACACAGTTGCCGCAGATTCGTCGGCTGCACATCCATGATGCGAATCTCCCGTTCCACCACATCCCAAAGATGCTCTATTGGATTGAGATCTGGTGACTGTGGAGGCCATTTGAGTACAGCGAACTCATTGTCATGTTCAAGAAACCAGTCTGAGATGATTCCAGCTTTATGACATGGCGCATTATCCTGCTGAAAGTAGCCATCAGAAGTTGGGTACATTGTGGTCATAAAGGGATGGACATGGTCAGCAACAATACTCAGGTAGGCTGTGGCGTTGCAACGATGCTCAATTGGTACCAAGGGGCCCAAAGAGTGCCAAGAAAATATTCCCCACACCATGACACCACCACCACCAGCCTGAACCGTTGATACAAGGCAGGATGGATCCATGCTTTCATGTTGTAGACGCCAAATTCTGACCCTACCATCCGAATGTCGCAGCAGAAATCGAGACTCATCAGACCAGGCAACGTTTTCCAATCTTCTATTGTCCAATTTCGATGAGCTTGTGCAAATTGTAGCCTCAGTTTCCTGTTCTTAGCTGAAAGGAGTGGCACCCGGTGTGGTCTTCTGCTGCTGTAGCCCATCTGCCTCAAAGTTCGACGTACTGTGCGTTCAGAGATGCTCTTCTGCCCACCTTGGTTGTAACGGGTGGTTATTTGAGTCACTGTTGCCCTTCTATCAGCTCGAACCAGTCTGGCCATTCTCCTCTGACCTCTGGCATCAACAAGGCATTTCCGCCACAGAACTGCCGCTCACTGGATGTTTTTTCTTTTCGGACCATTCTCTGTAAACCCTAGAGATGGTTGTGCGTGAAAATCCCAGTAGATTAGCAGTTTCTGAAATACTCAGACCAGCCCTTCTGGCACCAACAATCATGCCACGTTCAAAGTCACTCAAATCACCTTTCTTCCCCATACTGATGCTCGGTTTGAACTGCAGGAGATTGTCTTGACCATGTCTACATGCCTAAATGCACTCAGTTGCCGCCATGTGATTGGCTGCTTAGAAATTAAGTGTTAACGAGCAGTTGGACAGGTGTACCTAATAAAGTGGCCGGTGAATGCTATTGTGTATTATAGATGCAAAAGCCTCTAAATGCCATTTGTAGAATTTTCTTTCTAAAATGACCATTTTTATCAGAGCTTGTATATGTAAGTTCAGTAATTTCACTTAAATGGCAATGAAGATTATATTAATTGTCATTTAAGTGAAATTACTGAACTTAGGATGGGGAGCTGATGATTCATTTTAAAGAAAATTTCAATGGCATTAAAACTGCCTACTGAAATTCTTCATATATATATATGATTTTTTTAAATATAAGTCATTACTGTCATTTTTCATTTGATTAAAATTAATTAATTAATTCAATTCAGCAATGAAAAATTAAAATATGTATATATATATATATATATATATATATATATATATATATATATATATATATATATATATATGAATGAAAATATTTACTGACACCATTTTCTTACTGACATCAAACTTTTGAACACTTGCATATTTACTTTGGACTGATTGATATGATACTTTTATATTTATACCTTAAGTTTTATGTATTTTGAAAAATGACTGTGTGGCGAGGGGCTGTGAGAGAGCGGCATGAGGATAATGACGTAATTACAGATGAGTGACACCTGTGCGACACACTGGTCTCGTATCTCTCACGGAGAGAACGGAAGCATAAATTTGTTGATTTATTTTATTAAACTTGTTGAATGTGCACTGGTTCCTGCCTCCTTCTTCCTGGGTTTAGGCACCAGTGTAACATGGTTCATTGTTTTGGGAAAAAGGAGAAAACATTCGACAAGTTTAATAAAATAAATCAACAAACACAGCAAATGAAAGTATGCTAGCAGCCCTACGCGGATGACTGCTGTCCACTCAAAACACAACGTAAAATCCAGGCCTGTTTCTTCGATCTCCACTGTCATTGCTTCTCATTGTATGTATTATGCGACTACGCATTACATTACGGAGAGTTTATGACCTACTAGCTATGTTCTACCTTACGAACAAATGGTGCAACGGAATAGAGTGCAGAGTTAGTTACAAACTAGCTAGTAGTTACTAAGCCTCTAGTGTGGACTTTACGTTACAATTTAAGAAAGAACTTACGAACGGCTGGTGCAACCCTACCTTGATCTCCACTGTCATCGCTTCTCATTTTATGTATTATGCGACTACACATTACTTTACGGTAGTGTTGTAAAATCTGGTACTTCGGTACTAGCTATCGTACTACAAAACTTTAAACGACACGGTACCAAGTCCCGGTGGTACGAATCCCAGAGTTCAAGTTTCAAATCTAGATAGCATGTATACACAAAAGGCGTGAATTCCGTCCTCCTCATGAAAGCAGCTAATATTAAACAGCAAAACGACTATTAAATATAAACCCTGCATGTTGCGCTGACTCTGTGAATGGACGGCGCAGGCAGCGCGCTTTCATTTAACATTACCTCACACACACACACACACACTGAAGAACGGGGTGACGCTCGCGCTGTTTTAGTTTCTGCTGCCTCACGATATGATGACATGATTCATGATCCATTCATCTCCGAGAGTCACTTCATGAGCATTTACCGTTTAAATATGAACGCATGTTCTGCTTGTCTCTATGTGAATTAACGGCGCAACACGTGGTTTCATTCAACGTTACCTCTCTCTCACACACAAACACTGTAAGCGAAAGTGACGCTTGCGCTGTTTTCATCTGTGCTGCCTCACGTTATGATGACATGATTCATGATTCCATCTCCGAGAGTCACTTCATGAGCATTTTACCGTTTCATTCGAGAAAAACTAGCGTCATATCGCATTAGGGTCATATCATATGTATACACGCACAGAAAGTCAAAGGTCTCTACGGCAACCGTCAAAATAAAAGTTTGGTTTAACTTAAAGAAATTGACAGAAATAATTATCTTAGGCTACTGAACAATATATTTAACTACGTCTCCATTTATTAAAAATACTACTGTAGCCTATACCCACTGAATGCTGTATTTTTCACTTGATTTTTATTATAAGCAATATTTCTCAGTATCATCAATATTTGCGTTTAAACAGCATGTAGCCTTCAATGCTTTCATAAATGTACCATCATAAATAATAAAGTGATTGAATTCAATTTAATATATTTCTCAAGTAGATAAATAAAATAAAAAAATAAAAAACTAACTTTGCTGTGGTACCGAAATCAGTACCAGAACCGTGACATTTTAATGGTATTGGTACCGAAGCTCTGGAATTTTGGTACCGTGACATCCCTACTTTACGAGATGTTTACGACCTACTAGCTATGTTCTACCTTACGAACAAATGGTGCAACGGAATAGAGTGCAGAGTTAGTTACAAACTAGCTAGTAGTTACTAAGCCTCTAGTGTGGACTTTACGTTACAATTTAAGAAAGAACTTACGAACGGCTGGCGCAACCCTACCTTGATCTCCACTGTCATCGCTTCTCATTTTATGTATTATGCGACTACGCATTACTTTACGGAGAGTTTACGACCTACTAGCTATGTTCTACCTTACAAACAAATGGTGCAACGGAATAGAGTGCAGAGTTAGTTACAAACTAGCTAGTAGTTACTAAGCCTCTAGTGTGGACTTTACGTTACAATTTAAGAAAGAACTTACGAACGGCTGGTGCAAACCTACCTTGATCTCCACTGTCATCGCTTCTCATTTTATGTATTATGCGACTACGCATTACTTTACGGAGAGTTTACGACCTACTAGCTATGTTCTACCTTACGAACAAATGGTGCAACGGAATAGAGTGCAGAGTTAGTTACAAACTAGCTAGTAGTTACTAAGCCTCTAGTGTGGACTTTACCTTACAATTTAAGAAAGAACTTACGAACGGCTGGTGCAACCCTACCTTGATCTCCACTGTCATCGCTTCTCATTTTATGTATTATGCGACTACGCATTACTTTACGGAGAGTTTACGACCTACTAGCTATGTTCTACCTTACGAACAAATGGTGCAACGGAATAGAGTGCAGAGTTAGTTACAAACTAGCTAGTAGTTACTAAGCCTCTAGTGTGGACTTTACCTTACAATTTAAGAAAGAACTTACGAACGGCTGGTGCAACCCTACCTTGATCTCCACTGTCATCGCTTCTCATTTTATGTATTATGCGACTACGCATTACTTTACGGAGAGTTTACGACCTACTAGCTATGTTCTACCTTACGAACAACTGGTGCAACGGAATAGAGTGCAGAGTTAGTTACAAACTAGCTAGTAGTTACTTAGCCTCTAGTGTGGACTTTACGTTACAATTTAAGAAAGAACTTACGAACGGCTGGTGCAACCCTACCTTGATCTCCACTGTCGTCTCTTCTCATTTTATGCTTCCGCTTCTTCCGTGATAGACACAGAGACCGGTGTGTCTCACATGTCACTGTGAGACATTAATCACACCACTGGCCTTGACCTGCTTGCCACAGACTGCATTCAAGAAACCTGACATTCACTTTTATTTGAAGCAACTTCAAGTTTTTATGGGTCCACTTGTCCTGGTGCTCAGGGGTACAATGTTGGTTTCTACCTGAATTTTTCAGTTACCAATCAGTTTTGACACCCCTCATATCTCTTTGTTTACCCATAATTGGGCACATAACTTTTCCACACTTACTTGATTCAAATTACACACTAAAGACGGCACGACCGTCAATACATCCTGTGAGACAGATGCCAGAACAGTGTGTGTGTGTGTGTTTGTGTGTGCATGCGTGCATATGACAGAGAGGTTATGCAGAAATATTCTTTGATTTATGAGAAGCACTGCCGGGTGAGATATAACACATTTTCGCCAAAGACAAGCAGGCGGCCAGTCCTCACCTAAAACTGTGCTGTCTAATATACAGCGACATCACAACATAACTATTGTTTGCATCACTGCTCCCTAATCCATTAATAAACAGAAGATGTGTTATACATTTATTACTCAAGCTTATCCAGGCAGACAGGCTATTCGGGTTATTCATTATCATGCAGGTTTGCTGTGCCAGAACAGTGGTTCTTGGGAACACGCATGGAGAGATGGGCCTGTCATTTCTCTCCATCTGTGGTTCTGCCATGTCTGTCATAGTGGGGGGTATTTAATATACGTGGAGTGATTCCCATCTAGTGCATTTTGATGGGCCTTTTTAATCACTGCTGAATGATGTACCTCACAGACATCATGCCTTAATGAATACCCCCAGGGAACACCATCTCCTCTTTTTTTCAGTCCTCATACAGTGATGTGTCAGAAATGGCAAGTAATAATTTATAAATGTAATTAATATCACTTCCAAATTAATTGGAGGGCTGACACTTACCGTAAAGCACATCCGTCCATCCGAAGCCAACTAAGGTAGTAATGGAAACAGCACTTTGGTTTCAATTGTTTCTGTGGAGCAACAAAACCAAAAAAATCCATTAGCAAACACACCCCTTCCCTTTCACTTATTGGCTTTTTCTGCATTAGCGGCATGAAATTGATGATAAAAAAAGGGCTGTGCGGCATGCGGCTGGGGAACCTGCTCGGCTGAAATTTATGCGCGGCAAATATCTTCTTTCCTGAAGCAAAATGATAGTAATTTGACTGTCAACTTGATAGCTTCATACACCCCGCTCTGGCCACCTGTCACCCGCCTGATGTATTGCACAATAAAAGAGCCTCATTGGACTTTTGAAGCCACCCCCATGGACCATGACAGAGAGGGATAGGGAGAGCTAAGGAATTAAACGGGTTCTTGTCGGCATTTTCAGCAAAGGACAGGGGTCAACGTCGGCATGACCTCCAGTTGACAGGGCGGTGAGATGGGTAAGCAGGCTGTCAACCATTTGCCACTCGCCCACCTTCACACATATATGCGCTCTCTTTCCCCCACAGCTGTTTCATTGCCTCTTCAATACACTCAAATACTTTAAATGCAATCAGCACACTTTTCAGCCACTTTTATGCTCACAGCCATTGCTGCCAAAGGCTTTTACGGTATAAATGCAGTTTTCAGGCCCATTTTAGAATACCCCCTCCCCCTCCTGTGGATGGAGAGGAAGAAAAGAGGAGAGACCCATGCTGATTTGGCCTGATTCTGCTTTATTTACCTCTAAAGAGATTGTGATTACATGCACTCTTCTAGTGTAACCTAGAAAAGTGAATTCATTTTATTTCTTTATTTTGTGGTATAAATATTATAAATCAAAGTTGAATCAATTAATTCTGCATCAAAAAAAAGCTACATTATGAACAAGTAGTAGGCACTGATGATTGAGCCCTTTAGCAGCACTTAAAATGATGCAAGAGGAAATGTTCTTGCCTTTTCTTTCTAATCAGCACAACCTCCTGCTAAATTCCAGAATACTTTAGGAAAGAAATTAGGTGAACAGAGGCTTGCGAAAATCCACAACAAACATGCTTTGAGCTTCTTAAAACATATTGGAACACATTTATAGTTGCTCTGACTTCACAAAAAAAATGTTGTTTGGTAGTAAATTGGCTGCAAACGCAGAAAATTAGATTCTAATGCATGTCTTTGTTGCCATGTTAAACGAGTCAAATAATTCATCCTGAAAACATCACACGAGGGCAGGCGCAAGGAAGGTCCAAAAGAGAGCGCGAAGCTGCTAATAGGCAAAAAAATGAATTAAACATGTTTTCTTTTTAATAACTTCAGGGGTTAAAAATGAGCTTAAAATAAGCTTTTAAGAATAAATCGGCAAGGCAGAGCTTGGTGTGACCTTGCTTTTCGCTTTCATTTCGTTCCATTTGTCAAGCTCGTCCTCACTCGATTCTCCAATCCAGCTCATTTGAAAAGAAATCACAGCTCAAATAGGGTGCACCATTTTCTTTTCCCGTAAATAATGAAGTGCTGACCTGAACTTCAATAAAGACCACCTTCCGAGTTAGGACATTTTTATTCTGACGTCCTCACCCGCCCCAGAAAGCTTGTTGCGTTTTTGATTGCATTAGTTTTCAGTAGGTTTTCAGTCATGTCAACATTTTGAGTGAATTTCTGTCTTTAAGGCTGTGAGCAGCAGCAAATGCATCAAGTCACCAACTTGAAAATCAGCTTCAAGTCATGTATTTACAGAGCAGAATGCATCGAGCAGAACTTCATGTTGATTTTTTGCAGCCGACTAACTGATTCCCAATTACTTTCAACAGTCATGGCTTGCCAAGAGCACAAAAACCTAAATCCCTCACCTCAATCGTTCAGGACTCCTGAGCGTGAGAAAAACATATTTGAGGAAACGGGCTCCAACAAACACTCTGCAATGTTTCCCCCTGATGGCCTTGGTATGCAGTGCACAATTTCAGCAGTGGAAGCTTATGCATTGTGCATGCACTACGCTGCACAGCATAATATGCTTCCCCACAGTTCATCCTCTTTGTCAGGCCTCCTTTTTTGCATGTGTGTGACCTTGCCCCAAGCCCTATAGCCCTCTATGTCTCCCTAGTGAGGTGAATAAGTGAGCAGAATTGGCCCAGAACTGCTGCCCGCTCTTCTGTGTCTGCTCAGGAGGCAGTGGCTCCAGCCGCTCATGCATTATTGAGCTGCACTGTGACAACAGTCAGTACACCTGAATGCCTTCAAGAAAATTAGGCGACCTGGACAGCTAATCAAAAAAAGGAAAAAAAGGGAAAAATGTAAGGACACGGCACAGTGGAACTCTCTAGAGTTCATACAATGGGGAAAGTGCACGCATATTTGTGAACAGGTGTATATTGAATTAATCACTATTTAAATGGTCCGATTTTGCACTCGAACAGATTGCAGACCAGGGGTCAGATTATACTTCACCGCACAGTTGGGGAAGAAGTAAAACTTTTGACTAACATTCTGTTACCTTTAATGCACACCGTGAGCACCGTAGAGGTCATTAACCATTGTTATGGTCGGAAAATACTGCTTTCCTGTGCTCCCAAGAAACTCATGTGTAACTATTTAAAGAGCCACCATCATAGCATTTGAAATGTTCCTATTTTTGTTTTAGGTTTAACAGTTTAACATGCATGCAAGGATAAAAAACACTTTATTTGCCTTATAATATGCATTTATTTTTAACTGATTTGCTCACTGACTCCAAAATGATTTATACAACGACTCATTTTTCCAAACCACTCCTTTGCGTGACGCTAATCGGCGGTGATTGGTCAGATGGCAGACCCAGTCATTTATTGTTTGTTACCATAATGCATAAACATATTGATAAAGCACTGCAGTACTACAGGACGATCTATTCTTTATGACAACTCCAATAGCTTGTTTTCACGTGACGTCATGCCACTGCGTTGCCATGGCGCAAAACGCAGATGGAGGGCAGGAAGTGAATTTCTATATTAGGAAGCACTATAACACACTCAAATGCCTGTTTTGCGTCGTTTATGGTTGCTCAAATCAATCAAACCATGAAGAGTTTTTATTGTGTGCCAAAAGTTGTTGTTCATAAGGGGGAAAATACAAGAAATTGACAGAAAAACACCGGTAAAAAAATGCCTTGTAAACCTAACTTACGTCTGCGGTCGGGAGGAGCCGAATGGGAAAATGCCCGTGTGTTTGTACAGTGTGCAGTGATCACTTCGTCAAATGTGAGTTAATACATTATTTATGTGGCTTATAATTACATTATTCAGGTGTTTAAATACACTGATGTGGCTGTTTGTGTAACGCACCAGTTTCCGAACTTTGTAAAGTCAAAGTATGTCTGTAAGACGAGTTCAGTTGCTGATATATACAGCCTCGAATGGCAGGCAAATCTCTCAATTCAGTTGAAATAACTTAAGGATCACGTCCAACATATGTTTCGATTTTCTGTTTATATATTTCTCTTGTAATAGCAGTAAAAGTAAAAGTATTACAGTACGGATTTTCTTCCATCTCGTCCATTGCGCTCTTCACTCCTTGCCCTCCATCTGCAGTCCGCGCGTAAACACAATCACGTGACTGCAAACCACCTATAACAGCGACAAACATTTCACATATTTTAAAAAAAATTGACATTGGAGAACTAGAAGCTGCGCTGAGCGTAACTTACACACGCGCGCACACACACACATACTTATTGCGCCTTCCCTCCTCAAGCCCTGATGCTACAAAACCATTCAAAACCCATAAAAGCAACAATTATTAAAAATACTTACAGGTTGTGATTCGGAGGAGGAAGCTGATCCATATGCTTTTCAGAGCCCCCCTAAACGTCGGTTAGATGACGTTCTCGGATCCTAACTCTACCCCCAGACCTAAACCTACCCCTAAACCTACCCCGTAAACCTGGTAAAGCGTCAGTTGTATGACGTCCCAGGATCGTCATATAACCGACGTTTAGGCGGGCCCTAAAAGGTGGATATTGACGTATGGTCAAAAGACGTCCCAACACGTCAGTTATATGACTTCTTGGGATGAGACTGTGTTAAATGTGTAGACTTCAAGTTTACACTTCCGTCTGCGTGCGCAGTAACTGGGCGCGGCCAATATGAATTTCAAAAACAATTAATTTCATAGACTCAGAATCGACTCTCACTTTTGAAAGACTTTATATACGGTGCACTTTCAGATATAAATCTTTGCAGGATGTTTTCATTCCCTTAGAGCTATATTCCACACCATATGAACATTTCATTTTCAAAAATCCATGATAGGGGCTCTTTAATTATATAAAAATGTTCAACCTTGTCACATAGGAAATACGTACACTTGTTTGCAGCGCCACAAAATATGTACCACCAGGTACATATCACTGCAGTTTCTAACAAATGAACACTGGAGGCAGCAAAACAGCAATCACTTTTACTCGTTTTCACACACAATTATGATTACAGCGGCAGCTGGATTAATAAAGACATGTTTTTGCACAATTATGTTATGACCTCAAAACACATTTTACCACAGTGCATGATTTGTAAATGAATATTTTGGGAGTTTGCATCAATCAACCAGCTCCATATCTGCGGTTTTACTGCCATACTAAGCTTGCTCAATAGCCCAGATGGTAAAGAATTGTTCTTGTGATGCGGGGAGCTCAGGGACGAATGCCGTTAAAGACGAGTCATGATAAAAGAGCTCAAAAACAAGCTAAAATACTGTGGTTACCGATTGCGTTTTTATGTGACATTAGCTTTTGTTAACACTAGATCATTCATTTTTCATTTTTCATTTATCATTTATCATTTTTTGGGGGAAAAAGAAATGTACTTAAAATTGTATGACAAAATATAAATATTTATGACACATTTAAGGAACATTAATGTTTTTGTGGTGTGGCTAGTTAAAATATTAGCAGGATTATTATAGAAGTAATTAATTAATTCAATACTGATAAAATTAGTTTGTAAATCACATGCTTATTAGAGTATCCCTTTCCTGTTCTCATTGCTTCTGTCATTGTTGCTATTTCTTCTTGGTATAGTTATTTTATGTTTGTTTGTGGTTTATTTTTATGGATTGATGGATTTATGGATTGTGTTATGTATTTTAACCATATTAGTTTTAGGTTGACATATACCATTCTGTCCAGGGACTACAGATACAAAATAGCCTTTGGTGCTAATGCTGCCACATTTACAGGAAGGTTTTTATTAATGTTCTATGCTGCTGCTATTAATAATGTTCCTGTTATTTTAATAACAGGAGCATAGCACATTAATAAACCTTCCAGTAAATGTGGCAGCATTAGCACCAATATATATATATAATATATATATATATATATTATAAAATGTTGCGTACATTGAAATTTTTTAGTTGAGTTGCTGGCTATGTGAAGGGGAGCTTATGCATATATGTGTATATCTTTATCGTACAAACCTTTTGATCTCAAGATGCTTTGTTCTTGTATCTTGTTATATATACTGACAATCCAGCTGAAAAATCCAACATTGCTGTTCACCAGCATAAGGCATGTCTTTGGGAGGCAGAAATGCTGGTGGACCAGCAAAACCAGCTCAGTTTGGTCCACCAACTAGAACAGCACTACATCAGCACTAACCAGCCTGGACAAACATGGGATAGATTATGCTAGATTTCCTCATGGAATGTTAAAGCTACACTCTAAAAAATGTTGGGTTGTTTGAACCCAAATTTGGGTCAAATATGGACAAACCCAAATGTTGGGTTAAAAATGCAATTAAACAAATCTATTGTTGAAAGTGAAAGTTAAGTTAGGTTAAAATTTGAAATAACATTTTTAACCCAACATTTGGTTTGTCCATATTTGACCCAAATTTAGGTTCAAACAACCCAGCATTTTTTAGAGTGTAACTTTAATTCATTATGCAATTGATAGGTGTCACTCAACAAATCTATTTCTCTTTCCGCAGATCCGCAATGTGGCATCTGGTTTGTGCATTGATTCTAAACATGGCTCCACTGGCACTGAACTGCGTCTGGACAGTTGTTTGAAAGAGGCGCAGAGCGAACATGGGCACATGAGCAGGTAAGGCTCCTTTTCAGTACACTTCCCACATTACTCAGTACTGATTAGTATCAGACATGTTAGAATAATGTAAACAGCATTAGATGGCTGACTATTTAAGTGTAGTTTCTTAAGTAACTCCCTAAAAATAAACTGATACTTTGATGAAATTAATTTATGATATGAAGCATATTCCTTGACAATCTTTTTTGAGACTGAGAGCATTGCTTTTCCCTGTGGTGGTTAGATTTTCACGTTTGGCTGGAGAGAGGACATCAGGCCTGGAGATCCCCTCCACACCAGAAAATTCTGTTTCGAATGCAATTAGTCAGAACAGTCCAATCACACTGTATGACTGCCATGGTATGAAAGGCAACCAGCACTGGAGCTACAGGAAGGTAATGCAGTGTTACATATACACTACCAGTCACAAATTTGAATATAGCTAATCATTCTTATGAAATAACACAAACGTGTGAGGAATTACTGTATAGTGACCAAAAACAGATCAAAACTTAGCTTCAAAACTTAGTTTTAGCTTCTTTCTTCAAAACTGGCCTGTGTCTACTACAGGTGTGTGCCAAGGGGTCAAGGTTTGTCTGAGGTTTCACTCCTACTTGCCACTCTGGCTAGTTGAATTTTATATTTAACCGAAACGCTTCAAATGCTAATTTTCCAAATTGCAGATACATGATACCAGCTGCGATTTCTCACTCTCTTGTGATCCCTCAGGCAGCGAGTTTACACACAAACCAGCCTTCCCTCAAACACTCCTTTCATTTGCTCCAGATGAATATCGTTGGTATTACAGAGCATTTCGGCATGGGATTGCGCATATTGCCCATAATTTTACTCATTAGGCAGATTTTGTGCTCGCATCTGAAGTGTGTGTACATGAAGCTGCCTATCAGTGCTAACTGTAGTTTTTCGCTGCTTATTGTGCTTAAACAGTCAAATACACACAAAATAATGTAAAAATTACAGCCTTTTCAAGTATTCGACTTAAACACATTCAGTTATGTTTTAAGTGAATGTAAACAGTTGAGGGGAAAAAAGCATTTGTAACAGTATATGAATCCGTTCGTCAGGTCTTAAAGGGATAGTTCACCCAAAATATGAAAATTCTATCATCGTTTATTCACCCTCAAGTTGTTCCAAACCTCTATGTGTTATTTGTTCTGCTGTACACAAAGGAAGATATTTGGAAAAATGTTTTAATCAAACAGATCGCAATCCCCATTGACTACCATAGTGTGTTTTTCCTACTATGGAAGTCAATGGGGATTGAGATCTGTTTGACTAAAACATTCTTCCAAATATCTTCCTTTGTGTTCAGCAGAACAAATAAACTTGAGGGTGAGTAAATACTGACAGAATTTTCATTTTTGGGTGAACAATGCCCTTTAAAGTGACAGTAGCCTAATATATCTGCTTCCAAATCATGAGATAATATTAAAAATATCTATATGGCAGTTTTGCCCCATCGATGTCAAAATTCTGGGCAAAATGATAAGAATTTTTACAAAGATTTTATAACTTTAGAAAACCTTGTGTGTGTGTGCATACGTGTGTGTTCATATATACATTATGTTCTAAGAAAAAGTAATGTAACAAAAAATACTTGGCTATAAAACTATTTAAATATAACACAGACAACTGATGGGATAAAAGAGGGCATGACGTTATTGAGATAAATTCCATTATAGTCAGCATGAGTAATGTTTTACACCCAGGTGTTACGTTTTCATATCTCTTCATACATTTTCATACCATCTCTAAGGAAAAGCTGCACCTGTCTTCCTCCATATTCCCTCTTCACATCTTCTTTAATAGGTAAATAAAGTATCTACAGCAACAGAGCAGTGGTGGGACCGAACGTACATCTTGTTACAGAAGCCCCTGTAGACTAATCCCTATCACTCTGGGCCCATCACGAACGACAGAGCCTAATACAGAAGCACCGTTTTTCTTGCCCTCTAGCGAAGTACCACGAGCCTAAACTGAGATATTCCATCTCGCACAAGGGCTTTAAGGTGTCAAGCAAAGAAATCACTGTCATTGCAGCATAGGTCAATGACGGCGTTATAGAGAGAAGCAATACACAGTTGAAAGGAAGAGGTGGTACCTGAAAGTGGAGCTGCCTGAGGCGCAGAGAACAGTAAATCAACCCAGGGGAGAGCAACACAGAACTGGAGCCGAAAGCCCGAAGGCATGTCCCTCCTCTGCTCAGCCTGATCACTCCCTTAGGGACACATCCTCTATTTTTTCACCGGCTCTGTTTGGCATACTCAGTAGTTTCTAGCGCAAAGATATACATGCTCTGTGTGCTGTGGAGAACACTTTCAAGTGGAGACTTTCTTTGTTGTCTTCCACTTTTTGATAGGAAATTGATGATGAATCCCCCATTCTTTCACTTTTTACCTTTTCACCTTTTACCTTCCTCATTTTCTTCACTCTCAGAAAAAAGATACAAAAGCTGTCACGGGGGCGGTACCCTTCAAAAGGTACTCATTTGTACCTTAACAGTGCATATTAGTATCTCAAAGGTACATATTAGTACCTAAATGGTATATATATTGGCGCTTTTCCACAGCATGGTACAGCACGGCTCGCTTTTCCACTGCCTGGTTCGGCTTGGTTTGCTTTTCCGCTGCAGTTTAGTACCGCTTCAAATGGGTGGTTATAGACCGATCGCCGCCCCATCCAGCTCTCGCTGGATCCGCTCCCTCGGCTACCAACAAGACGACGTCTGCACCTCGTCTACTGGCCAGTCACAACGATTCAGCCATTTCTTTTTTAAAGTTTATTTTATTTATTTTTCAAGAAAGTCATTTAAAAAAAAATTGCGAGGAAATAACACTGTGGTGGCTGTTGCTGATTTAAATCTAGAGGGTTTGGTGTCTCGTGTTGAAAATCCAATGACATTGGTAGTGATGATTTTCTCTGACCAATCACTCATCTGTAGTGTTTTCACGTCACATTTTCAGTATCGGTACTGCACGTTTGGAACCTCAACAGAGGTGGTACCACCTAAAGCAAGCCGTACCGAGCTGTACCATGCAATGGAAAAGCACCTCAAATTAAGCCGAACCGAGCCGTACCAGGCAATGGAAAAGTGCCAAAGCGAGCCTTGCTAACGAGTCTCTGTAAACTATAGTTTAAAAGTTACTGATTTAAGGGTCAAGAGCCCAACTAAAACACACACTGATCTCCATAATGGTGGCTTAAAATACGGTTTTCTCCTTCCGTGATTCTTCTTGTTATCATCAGGTGTCTTCAATGTTGGCAAAAAAAAGTTTGTTTTCTTAATTAATCTTTGACGTCAGTCTGTTATTCTGATATTTTTGTTTAGAAAAAATGTGTAAATTTTACTCTTTTTAAATGGTTAACTTTTAAGTTATTCATTTGGTTAATTATTACTCAATTCTAATTTGTTCAATTTATTTAATAATATAGATTGTAATCTGTTGCCTCAATTTTATTGATTAGATTTAACATATTCAGTCGTATTCATAACGTGTTGCTCAGTGGTGTTTTGAAATCATGAGGCAGTCATCGCTGTTTTTAATGCTTAAATTTAATCCAATGTAAATTAGTGTTGACACTTTATGTTGACAATTTTCCAGGTTAAATAAACATTAGGGCCTGTTTATTTTTGTATTCCATTCCACTGCACTACTATTCCATTGTCATTTCAAGTTTAGTTTTGACATGCATAAAACGGTTATAACTATGTGGGTGAGTTCTTTACTTACTTTTGAATTAGTCTTTATATTAAAGGCCATTGCACAGCTGAGTCCGAAATTCGCATCCAAAATTTTCACACGTCAAAAAAAAAATCGACCTCACGTTATGTCAATCACGCTTGCACACCGCCTCCGAAACTTTTGTCCGTCATAAAATTAATCGGATCGGGTTCGATTTTCTGCGTTTTCGCATCCAGAGCCAGCATTTTGAGAGGTCTTTTGACAATTCAGGGCCGGGGGAGCTCGTCCTCAAATCATTGCACATATGCGCCGTGCTTTCAGTTTCGGTTTTCAATTCGATCAAGTGTTTATGTTCTCTTCTCTATATTGGATTATGAAATTAATAAACCTCCCCTTTCAATCAGATTGAAATTTAGGATTGAATAAGGTGTGATTGAGCAGCCAATTCGATAACTAATGTATTATTTGGGCACAATATATAACAGCCTATACAGCTGTTCTGTCTGCCCAGTGCTTCCACCGGACTGTGCGTGTGTGTGTGCCCATACCTTATTAGACATACTGCCAGTCTCCGTTCAGAATCGATTGGTTCACGGAAATTGGTCTTGTTTTTAATATGTGGCTCCAGAATCGCTAGCAAAGCATCAAACTGTCCCACTGACATTCTGAAGTAAATTTTGAATCGCTCGGGATACATTCGCAACTCCTTGATCCTTCCTCTCGGCGCAATTTCAGGATTGGATGGACGTAATATTTTCTCTTTCTTCTCTTTTCAAGAGAGAGGGCAACAAAATCATCCTCACTGTTTGACGAATCCATTTGGTATTTTGCGTTTTTTCCTGCAAAGGTTTAATAAATACGCATCGGACTCGGTGTGCAAGGTTTCTATGCGTGACAAATTTTAGGCTGACGAACACGAAAAAAAACATACGAAAATTTCGTACTCAGTGTGTGCCATCAACGCAGTCTCATCCCAATTCGTCATATAACTGACGTTTTGGGACAATTCGTCAATATACGACTTTTCAGGGCCCCCTTAAACGTCGTAGATGATGTTATGGGATCCTAACTCTACCCCAGACCTAAACCTACCCCTAAACCCAACTCGTCACCTAACTGACGTTAAAGGTACAGCGTCAGTTGTATGACGACCCGGGATCGTCATCTACCGATGTTTAAGGGGGCCCTAAAACGTCGTATATTGACAAATGGTCAAAAACGTCCCAAAACGTCAGTTATATGACTAATTGGGATGAGAATGTGTTGGTGCAATGGCCTTTACACCAATATATTCATTCAGACCGATCAGTCAGACCGATGTGAAGATGTGGAATGCACGCAAAAGTTATTGCGTGAAAAAAGTAATAGGCCACTCGGAATTTATCACTTGAACAACATAATAGGCCAATCAAAATGTGACTTTCTCTCATGTGACTTTACTCATTCTCAGTTAGCCCCCACCAAACCCATAGCATGCTCAAGGGAGAGAGACACTGCCTTACGCTGTAACTTTAACCAGTGTTGTCACTGTGTCACTTAAAAAATATAAATTTATACACAATTTGAATGCCATATTTCGTTATATTTGTGTACAGTGCATATTATCTGAGGAGACACTGCTTCCCTTTGCATCCGTGGAGAAACGCCCGCAACCAAATGCCCTTCCTGCACATAATTTCTCAATTTCTCACGTTTCACTTCCAACTTCTCACTTCCAAACTCAAGCCAAGAAATAAAGTCCGCTTTTTCTGATTAGCGCATTCCATGTTTGGCTCTTCAGTTCCACTCCTGTAATATGACTGAAGGCTAGAGGGAGATAATGCAGGATTAGACATCTGCCGCAGTCACAGTTCCTGTTTCTTGTTTATTTATTTTCCTTCCTTCTCTTTTCCTCCTTCCCATCTTCTTCTTGCTCCAGGATAAATCTTTGTACCACCTGGTGAGCAGCGGTTGCATAGACTGTAGCCCGGGTGATAAGCGGATTTTCATGAACAAGTGTGACCCCGAGTCTGAAACACAACAGTGGATCTTCCAGAAAGTCAACGCCACCGTTCTGGACAAATTCAACAGCGCCTCTAGCTCATAGGACCTGGGGTTGTGGTCAAGCCAATCAACTGGCTTCCACACATACACACACCTCCCACAATCCTAAATGTGGGCCTGGATATTCTTACTATCTGGCTCTTGGTCCCTCTCAAGGTTCTGCAGCCGTCTGAATGAGGGACTAGAAGGAGGAGAGACATGAGGCTGGTGGAAACGCATCCAATGAGCACCTTGCTGGTCGAGGAGAATACGGACAGCCCGACTCTCTCGTAGGGGTCTAACTTGGGCCCTCAGTTGCTTCCTATACATTGAAAAACAGAGCATCTTTAGGACTTTGGAAGTGCAGACCAATGAAATAATGTTCTGTATCAGTTCTTGAAGATTGCATGGTGGATTTGTACAAAACCAGAAACTGGAAAGAGACTTTTTTTTTTTTTTTTTTGTATTGCTATTTATTTATCTGGGATTGTTTCAAATGCATATTTATTTGTATTTATTTGGTGCCTTTCCAGATTTAATTTATGTGTATTGACTCTGTTTTATCATCTCTTGTACCTGTAGAGTCAAACTTGGGTTGAGGCGGTGAGTTACTCAATGAAATATTTGACTTTTTTCAATGGAATCTATCTTGTTACAGAGTTTCTCGTCTATAAATAAATCAGAAAATGAGTGGTTGTGTGTTGCCTTGCCTGTGTGTCTTTTGTCATGCTAATGGCTGATATCATACTGTCTTATCTCAAAAGTGGTGGTTTGTCACCCTCTGGTGTTGAGCCATCTGCAGAAGACTTTTGTGTGTGTGTGTGTGTGTGTGTGTGTGTGTGCTATTGCTATTACTTTTTACTATATTATTCGACCTTTAAAGGGGCAGTGCCATGAGAAAACAAATGTGCCTTGATCTTTTGACATATAAGAGGTCTTTGAATCATTAAAACATCTTGCAAGTTCCAGCTTAAAACATTCTGTCTTCCCTATTTTAGATCATACTCTGGAAAATGAAATAGCCTAAACTTGAATGATAGATACTTCATAAATGCTTTAGACTACAGTGATATTCAGTATTTTTTTATTCTTTTTTTTTTTTTTTTCGCTTAGCAAATCAATATGCACTAAGTGCTCTGCAAGGTCTGAATAAGATGATGGGGAGTGAATTGAGAAGTGTAAATGATGATATTAGAGACACAGATATTTTTAAATGGGCTAATGATTTGAATTTGTTTAATGGAGGATATGATGATAACTCTTCACAATAAGGTTTATTTATTAAACATTAGTTAATTTAGTAACTAACATGAACTAACCATGAGCAATACATTTGGGTTACGCTTCCTTTTACAGTGCAGTACTTACAGTGTTACAGTATACTTACCTAGAAAGTACTGGCTAATATAAGGTAAGTATATGGAACAGGGGTAGGTTTAGGGATAGGTTCAAGGTTAGTACTAGTTATTACCCAGTAATTGTAGTTACTAAAATAAGTACATAGTATTTACATGGGTAACTGGACTGTAAAAGGAGGGGTTACCTACATTTGCTACAGTTTTTGTTAATCTTTGTTAACATTTGTTAGTACAAATACAGATGTTCATTGTTTTTTTCATGTTAGTTCACAGTGCATTATCAAGCCTTTAATGAAGTATTAGTGAATGTTGAAATTAACATGAACAAAGATTAATGAATGCTGAATAAGTATTAGTTAATGTTAACTATTGTAGTTAACTAATGACCCTTATTGTAAAGTGTTACCGATATTATGTATTTGACAATAAGAATACGTTTGAAGAAACTGGTGTTAGGATTCCAGTAGGGCCACCGATTATCACAGGTGACCCAGTCAGAAGGTGCCAGTCACTTAGGCCCTTTAAAGCAGAAGATCCAGATGGCTGGATCTTAAGACTTGTGGAAATGAACGAACTTGACCCTTTAAATAAAAATTATTTCCGTTTTTATTAGATTTACATATTGTACCAAATATGTGGAAACATAATTTATATGACACCTTCCTAAAAATGTGGGAGCTAAAAATCTGGGTCTTATGTTAAATCAGATATTATGTTTTTAAATAGATGGGCACCTTAAAGCAACACCACATAACTTTTCTTCTGCGGTCACCCTACAGGTTGGAAGTGGAATTGTCCATTACCGCTGTCATAAATAATTGAACCTACCTGCACGCTCGCAGTTTTTCCAGCACCGGCTTTGGAATGAACGATGTCCACTGACAAGGTAGAGTATGTTGCATGATTTCATGAAAGTGTGATGTATTGCAACATCAGAAATAAAAACTAAATAATGACAATTGTAACGCTTGATGTAAAGCAAGTCAAATTTGTAGTTTTCTTACGTCTCATTAGAACTACAGAAATGCGACCCGATCTGTCAATCTTACATCGATGTGGTTATAGGAGATATAGGACCACAAAGTGAATCCAGAAGTGCCTTTTACCCGGTTACAACTTAAAGGATCTGCAAGTAGTTGATTATCGAGTTCACTCGACAATCAGACTACTGTGGACTTCGACCGAAAACAGGAAGTAAATACAGGTATGTGTGCTGGCTGATTTAACATCATTTTTATTAATATCTTTCACATCTACTGCCGTCAGATTGACAGTGGTCACTCTTTATTACACGACTCACATGGCTGTGCACTTGTAATGACAAATCAAGGATGTTAAGAGGCTAAAAGCAGGTTTAGAACTTGCCCCATTGAAGTCAACAGGGTGCGAATTTTCAAAAGAGGATAACACTGTGTAGGCAACACCAATTTTTGTCATTTTTGTCTGAACTGACAGCACTCCAAATGTACAAAAAAATGTGTCCAATGTTAAAATTGACCAGAGTTATCCTTTAATGAACCACTGAAACGATTTTGGAAACATTATTTAAAATAAGGTAAAAAAGGTGTTCTGTCACCTCTGTTGTTCTCTGTTTTAGAAATGAAATAAGACATATATGAGTGAGAATTTTAAAATGATAAACATATGCAGCAGATGACATGCACTTGTTGCACTTTTATGGAAAGACTGTGTAAATTCTGAGCAAGAGGAGCAGGTGTTAAAACAAGAAAATGGTGTGAAGTGAGTTCTTTATTGATAAATGTCTGTAAGACTAAATAATTTGTTTTAAACAAGATCCCATAACAGAAATAATGTTATGTGATCAACCTGTTGGAATTGTGAAGACTTTTAAGTATTTGGGAACTATGATAGACTGTAAATTGAATTTATTATGAAATTTCTGATAATGTGGATCTTCTCTGTAAGAAAGCAAATCAAATTCCTGTTAAGGAAACTGAGAGAAATTCCTGTGAGTTTAGTTGTTTAGCAGAGACTTTATATCAGTTTAACTGGGAGTGTTTTAGGGTATAACAGGGTGTGGTTAGGACGAATAACGTCTGTGAATTAAGTACAATTAAACAAGTATTACAAGAATGTTCGATAAAATAATAAGATTTGCACAAGTCAGTGATCAATTATATGGATTTGCTGTTCAGAGAAAAGCTTTGGCTATAATGATAGACACAATACACCCTTTGAATCATGTTTTTAAATGATTATCATCTCGTCATTGTTATAGAATACCAAAAGCAACTAAAGCAATATATAAACAAACTTTTGTACTAATAGGTCTTCTGAACAAGGGGCTTTTAATGGCTTTTAATGTTGAAGTGGATCAATATTAGCGTGGTGTTTTCAAGATGGCGAGGCTAGCTTTGAATTGACAGAGACGGCACTCTTACATGTAGGCCTTTTTTATTAGACGGGTGACCAAATGTAGGGTACATAAAACATTCAGTGTTATATAGCTTAACCTGATGAAATGTTACAATATGATTAGTGTGTTATTCTAATGTTAGTTTACTGTTAGTCCCATACACTGAAAAAAAAAGTGTGTTGGATTTACATGATTTGATAGTGTACATCGGTCCCACATGAACCAATTAAGTTACACAAACATAATTTATTCATGTATCTTCAACAACATGGAATTAAGTCATTTTAAGTTATCCAATTAAGTAGTCTCAAAGTGATTTTAAAAGGCTCCCTGATTGGCTGTTTCAGGTATGCAAATTCATATATTCATTTATCCAATTACGATTTAATGTATTTTAATGTCACACAACTCAATTTCTAGTATATAGCCTGCAGTTAGCTACCAATAGTGTTAGCATACTGAATGCTTAGGTACATACACCATCAGCAGTAAGCAGTTGCTATAAGCATAGTTGAATCGAGTCCACAGCCTAACCAAATGATCCACTCTTCTCCACAATGGTAACCAACTGTAATTTAAATGGTTCTAATAATTCCAATGTAATTGAACATTAAACACAATTACACACTAACTTTTTCTTATTTTCTCAAAAACATAAAATAACACTTAATTTCAACATTTATTCTCTCCTAATTCAGACATACGTAAAGCATGCTGGGAATTAACATGCACCGCCCAGTTTCAGTTAATGCAACACAAATCATTCATGTTATCCAACACAAATGGATTAAGTAAACTTAAATTGTACATATATTTAAGCAGATTGGACACAATCAAATTAAGTTTGGACAAAATGTAAAGCAATTATGTTGCTTAA